>BTHU01000015.1:29792995-30070495 GCA_036184795.1 Tokudaia tokunoshimensis | reverse complement strand
TGAGTGTGAAGGTCAGAGGGCAACTTGTGGGACTTGGCTCTCCTTCCACCACGTGGGTCCCAGGGCTCACACCCAGGTCATCAGGCTTTGAAAGCCCTTGAGACACCTCACCAGCCCCACAGCTTATTTGCAATATTGAATTTGAACAGTTGAATAGCTTTGACTTCACTCCTCCATTTGTATACTTAATGGTCTCTCTTCTTCATGAGGTTACAATTTAGAAGACAAATCCCAAAGAACAGGACGCAAGGAAAACTGAAGTGAGTTTAATACAAGTAATGTAACAGGGAAGTCATGTGTCCGTATTGGCTATAACAGTCATGGCTTATGCCTGTGCTCCAGGTAATTATTAGTGGCACCCCCTTTGCCCTCAGAAGTGCCCTCATTTGGACAAGATAAATGTGTACCCAAATGGAAGTGGTAGGGGTGACCAAGCTGGAGAGCAGGTGGCCATCTAGGCAGCGCAGCTGCTACCCACATCTTGCTAATTGCTGCTGAGGCCAGTGTTACCACATATCCCAGTCTTTCAAGAGAAGCCAAAAATCTGGGTCCTCACACTTTTAAATGTTACAGCAATTAAAAAAAGGACTTTGCTCTCTGAACTTAATTTAGAGGTGCCTAATTTGCAAGCTGTGGCTTAAAATCTACAAAGGTGCATATCTCTCTTCCTCCCTCCCTCCATCCATCTCTCCCTATGTGTGTATATATTCATGACATGGATGTAAGATGGCTTAGTGGCTGCCCTTGCTGCATAAAGCTTGGTGACCTGAATTCAGTCACCAGGACTCACATGAAGGTGGAAGGAGAGAGCTGGCTCCACAAAATTGCCCTCTGACCTCCACACTCAGATTCCTCTATACAACAATACACATATGCAGACACACACTTTGTTTTTTTAAGAGAAGAGATTAATCCTTGTGTGAGGGGGTCTGAAGATGTAGCTCACTTGATAGAGTACTTTTATGGGGCCTCCAACCCAGCACCTCACAAAATGGAACATGGTGGCTCGAACCTGTAATTCCAGCACTTGAAAGGTGAATATCACAAGTTCAAGGGTATCTTCACCTGCATAATGAACTCTAGGCAAGTCTGGAGTACATGAAATCCTGTCCTCTCAGAGTGCAGAAGCTTTACCCATATGAGGTCCTCAGGGTTTGTTCTCCATTGCCCCATCCCCAGAAAGGAACAAATCACCTTCGCTCAACTGATTCTGTGATGGCTTTAGGTCTTAAGAATGAAAGACTAGCAGCTGGTGTCCTTTCCTCTTAAGGGCATCTTTAGTCTACTTAGGCAGCTATAACAAAGAACCAGAGATTGGATGGTTTATAAACAAATTTCTTCCTCATTGTCTAGAGGCCAGAAGTCTTGAGATCGGTGTGGCAGCATAGTTGGGTTCTGGTACTGTTAAGCTAGGCGCTCAAAGGAACAGTCCTTGACCAGAATTTCCACACAAAAGACATCAATAAAAACCATGTTCTATGTTAATCTACTTGGAATATGGGCTGTCACGTATGGGATTCTCTTATGAGTTCCCAAGGGATTGTCTTATGTGTTCATATAATAGAGAAAAGGTTAGAGAGCTCTTTGGGGTCTCTTTTATAAGGGCACTAATCCCATTCATGGGGACTGTACCATCATGTCCTAGTGACCTAAATTACCTTCCAACATTCCAGCCTCGTTGGCAGCCGGGACTCCAACATATGGCACCCGGGTGATGCAAGCATCCTCCTCATGAGAATGCATGCACACATTCTTTCTAGTTACCATGTTGGCTCTCTTTGAATCAAAACTCCCGTCTTGGCTAGGCCTGTGCCCTTCTGGGGTCAGCATCTATTTCTAGATCACTTTCCCATGATCCTTTCTGGCCTTTCAAAACCAGCTGGTCCAATCACATTAAGCATCCAGCTACACCTCCCCGCATCCGCCCTGGCAGGCACACTGAGAACTCAATTATTGTTTGTCAGGTGAGCACACATCCTCAGAAACAGTCCAGGCCTTGAGAGTTGGGCTTGTCATGTTGGTTAGGGTTGACGGGAACAACCGTGCATGCTAGGGCCTGTGTGCAGTGTCATTTGGTCCATGGTAGTTTCACCTCACATCATGCTAGGCGAGCTCCCAGTGACCCAACTCATTATCCTTATTACTGATTTTCTGTTACTCAGTTCCACTTCTTACCATTACCACCTTTTAGAGCTGACCTCAAAGCCTTTTTCCCTGCTCTGACCAGAGGAACTCACAGTGAACTTTTCTCTTGTTCTCCTTCCTCAAGATCCTTTTTTTTTTGAGGCCCCGCTGAAGTTACCAAGGAGTTCAAATAGCCCCTGCGCTCCCACCAGTATGATTCAGAGGGATAAACCATCTTTTCTGCACCCTTTTCCAAGAGCTCGCCTTTTTCCCTGAGCAATTCTCCCCTGCTGTCTGCTGCTTTGTCTGTGAAACACATTTTCTATTATCACCTTGTTCCCTGCATGCTTCGAATGGCTTCAGCTCATCTCGTAACAGAATCAAGATGTTGCTGTTAATGGTCTTCTCTTTCTTAACAGCTTAGAGTCCTTTCTTTATATTTAGTCCTCCCCACTCCAAAAAAAAAAAACCAAACAAACAAACAAAAAAAAAAAAACCACATAATCATCTCTGCTTCAAATAAAGTTTTATAGCCATTTCACAACCATGGCTTTATAGTTGTTATCAAAAAGGCACAAGAAGAGGGGATAAAAGAAGCAAAGGGAGAAAAAATAAATAAAAGGTGGAGGGCTGAGCTTTACTCCAGTGATTGAGGAACTGAGCCAGCATCTTCAGGTCTCCTCTTCGAAGGAATCCAGGCGACCTTAGTCCTTAAACCTATGAACTGCAATCATGGTGGTCTGGCGAAGTTTTCCTTTAACTTTTATGGCTGGATAGGAAGGTGGTCTCTCCTCTGAGGACCTGTTTCCCTTCCAAATAATTAAAATACTGTCTTAGAATTCTCCCAACACCAGTCACATTGGCCATAAATCCTTTCACAGACTCCAATTACATGATAGATAAGAGTTTTGCAAATCACATCCCCCCACAGCTAAAATATTTACACATATTTCCTAGCATTTTTCAATTCCCTTCTCATTTATTTTTATTTTCATTTAGCAAACTTAAATAACATTTCCATCACAATTCCATTTATTGTTCCCCACGATGCCAGCTGAAGAAAATACAAACGATGCAAATAAACTCTGTTCCCACATAGTAATTAGACATCAAACAAGAAGAGAGTGGCGGAGTGTTCAGTTTTTTTGTCTTTTCTAAACTCTTTATCTGATTTTGGTTAGACTCTCCAATTTCACGTTGTTTTTTTGTTTTAAAAAAGTCTCTTCCAGTCATGTAGAAAAAGATAAGTTCTACTTTATTTTTGCACTTGAATATTCAGCCACTGTACCACAGATCCAATATGCCCAAAGCCAGACTTAGTATCTGTTTTCCTTCATTCACACAAGTTCTCCACTTCAACTCCTTGCCCATGTGCATAGCTCTTGTCTTCCAGTCAAATCCAGATGGAAAAATTATTCCATGGATGAATAATGCAATATCCAGAAGGGATAGGTACAAGATATTGCAGGGAGAGGATGTGATTTGATGACGAGCTCAGAGTTAAGGTGTGAGTCGAAGATCATCCCATCTGTGACTGCTAATCTCAATTGTTAGCTTGAGACCTAGGATCACCTGGGAGATGAGCTTCCGGGTAGGCTGTGATGGATTGTCGTGATTAATTGAAGTGGAAAGGTCTACCCACTGTGGGTGGCGCTATTCCCTGGCCTGAGATCCTTGGCTGTATAAAAAAAAAAAAAAAAAAAAAAAAAGAAGGCAGTGGGCCGAGCACCACCATTCATAGCTCCGAATCGCTTGACTGGAAGCAGTGTGGCCAGCCGATTTAAGCTCCCCGTGCGCTGACTTCTCCACCATGACGCACTATGCCAATGAACCAAAAGAAAACCTTTCTCCCTTAGGTTGTTTTTTTTTTTTTTTAATCAGGGTGTGCAATGAGAGGAAATGTAATTAGGATAGCATCTGTCCTGCCCTCTTTCTCTCCCTCCTTGGGGCTAGTATAAGCATTCACAGATGTCTTTGAGCAGATCTCCTACACTAAAAGCTGTCAATGGCTCCTGACCAGAGTTCAGTGGGGCAGCTGAGTTTCCGGGCCTCCTGTAACCTGACTTTACTCGCTTGCCACGGGCTTTCCTTTTCTCCCTCTTCCTTGTCCCATGCCTTCCCATGCGTCCAGCCCAAGAACCAAACTTCCCACAAACCTGCTTTTCAGGGAGCTCAGACTCTCAGAAGGGAAAGACTTCTCTACTGCCTTCCTTTGTGTGTTTCAGGCTCTAGCCAAGTCCTCCCTCTGCTCAGGGCCTCAGTCTGTTTCTGCTCCCCAAGGTGACTGGCAGCTCTATGGGGGAAGAATTACTGAGTATTCTCATTAGACTCCTACGTCCTAGCTCCGTGCCTCCAAAATGCTTGCTGTTTGGTCCACCGAGATAAACGAGAAATATCTGGTTAATTTTCTCTTTCCTTCTGTCTTTAGGATGTTCTTAACTCATTGCTTGCCATATTTCCCTTTTATTATAACTGCTTGAATACTTACCGCATGTTAGCACACTGTCTACTTTATTGTTCATGGTAAGTAACCCACTAGACTAGCAGTTCTCAACCTGTGGGTCGAGACCCCCTGGGGGGTGAAATGATCTTTTTACAGGGATTGCCAAAGACCATCGAGAAAAACAAATATTTATTTACATTATGATTCATAACAGTAACAAAATTACACTTACAAAATAGCAACAAAAATAATTTTATGGCTAGAAGTTACCACAACATGAGGAAGTGAGGAACCTCTGATTAATGCCATCTTCTGCAGTGCATGGGAGAGGAGCTGAAGCTCACAGAGCTCTAGTGACTTGCTCTAGGATTAACAGAGATTTCAGAATTTGAACTCAGCACCATAATGCAGAGGCTCAGATTTTCCCCACTTCATTCTTTAGCATCTCTAAATTGTGTTTTTCTTAGACAGGCAGAACTTCCTTTCTGTTTGAAGAACAAAGGCCAGAGATAGTGAAGAGGTCAGGATGACTTAGTAACCACTCTCTTGCATCCCTTTTTAGTCATGGAAATCTGCACTTCATTTTGATAATGAAAGGACTTCAACCAGAGTTGGTAATTTTAGTTTGGTCAAAAGCTCATATATTTACATATAAATGAAAGGCAAAGGGGACATTTAAATGGTAGAAAAGGGGGGAAATTGTGGTTCTCTTTGTCAGAATAAGGTTTCTTTGGTGACACAAGGAATGTGATTTTTTTAGAGGCAGAAGGATCGAGGGAAAAACGATCTCCTCATTTTACTGAGGCAGAAGCAGACCCAGAGAGGGCGACTAACCCAAGCTCCAACAGGAAATGAGAGGCAGGAGAGAAGGAGAGCCCAGGTTTGTTGTTGTTTGGTTTTCGCTCTGCATCTACCCTTCTGTACATGCCATCTCTTCTGGCCCTGTGCAGCCCAGGTTTTTTTTGAGCCAACAGCACCTCCATCACACACTAGGTGGCTTCCTTGCATTCCTGTTGCTGCTTTAGCAGTTTCTTAGTCTATCCGACTCCCAGGGGGACAGTGATTTTAAATGCAGGGATCATTGTGTTGAAGATACATTTTAGGAAGCCTCATTATTAAGACTATGGGCAAGCCACACCTCTCAAAGTTCAGTCTAAAAGGATGGTGTAGGCCAATCCCTTTCCTGTACATTATACCACTTAGAAACACTTCCCTGGTCTGAATCCTCCCCATTGTGATTACCTCTTCATACTTTTTATGAGTTTCTGCCTTTGATCAGGAGATGGGAAGGAGCAATGTCAGAGTTGATCCTCTATGATCCGTATGGTCCTGTCAGATCTTTTTTTTTTTTCATGGAATCTTGATGATCTTTTGAGTTTGTCCCAGCCAATCAGTCCTAAAACCAACATTTTGGTCAGGGACTCTCTGTCCACTGCCTTTTTGCAGGTTTATTGCTTACCTTACATGTACCTCTTAACCCTCTCTGACATCTCTCATTTGTACATTTGTCTAGCGGTTGCATCACTGTGACCCAGAGACCTGACATAGACAACTTAAAGGCAAGAGAGATGTTTGGGGTCCAAGATTTCAGAGGATTCCATTCCTGGTCACTTGGCTCCACATCTCTAAGAGTATTGAAAGGCAGGGTACCATGCAACAGCATTGTGTGGTAGAGGTTCTCTGCTCTGCCTTACCTCATGGTAGATGGGAACCAGAGAGCCAGGCAGGAACAAGAGACTAAGTGTTCTCCTCAAAGGCCTGCATCTAGTGACTCTCACCTAGGCCCACCCTCCATGAATTTCCACAACCTCCCAAAATAGTGCCACCCAGCTGGTGACCATGGATTCAAATGTCTGAGCCTGATGGGGTGAGAAGTGACATTTTCATATTCAAGCCGGAACAACATCCAACTAAGTGTCAAGCATTGTCTAGACACTCAAGATTAAATTACAAAAGCTTTACAAAACACATTTGCCTTTCTAGAATTTGCAGACCAAGGAGTAGACTCTAAAACTACACACATTTTGTGGAGAATTAGAAAGCTTTAATTTGTTCATCTAACCTAGCAAATCATATCCTAACTACAAATGCCCTGTCTAGATGCCAGTTATCTATAGATAAGAAAATCAAAATGGTTTTTTAGTGTTGTTTAGCTGTCTCTCTCTAGTCATTATCAGGGAATGGAAAGAACTGCATTGAAGGCATTATAAAGATGTAGGTGTTTTGCTCCGGTGACAGACCAGACAGGGACAACAAGGTACACAAAGATATCCCAAGTATAACATCGATTGGGACACAGCCAGCTAGGATTCCGCCTTTGCCTAAGACCTGGGCAGCTCTGTGGTCATCTGTGCGTCAGCCCTGCCATGAGACATTTGGCCTGCAGGGTGACCCATGCCTGGAGGGGGTTCCACAGCCTCTGACATCGTTGCTGCATACAGGAAACGCACCTCAGTGTCAAAGACAAACACTACCTCAGAGTAAAAGGCTGGAAAACCATTTTAAAAGCAAATGGTCCCAGGAAACAAGCTGGAGTAGCCATTCTAATATCGGATAAAATTGACTTTCAACCTAAAGTCATCAAAAAGATACGGAAGGACACTTCATACTGGTCAAAGGAAAAATCCACCAAGAAGAACTTTCAATTCTGAACATCTATGCTCCAAATGCAAGGGCACCCTCATTCATAAAAGAAATTTTACTAAAGTTCAAAGCACACATTGCACCTCACACAATAATTGTGGGTGACTTCAACACTCCACTCTCTGCAATGGACCGATCAGGAAAACAGAAACTAAACAGGGACACAGTGAAACTAACTGAAGCTTTGGACCAAATGGATTTAACAGATATATATAGAACATTTCATCCTAAAGCAAAAGAATATACCTTCTTCTCAGCACCTCATGGTACCTTCTCCAAAATCGACCATATAATTGATCACAAAACAGACCTCAACAGATATAAGAAGATTGAACTAATCCCATGCCTCCTATCAGATCACTATGGAGTAAGGGTGATCTTCAATAGCAACAAAAACAACAGAAAGCCCACATATACATGGAAGCTGAACAATGCTCTATTCAATGACACCTTGGTCAAGGAATAAATAAAGAAATCAAAGACTTTTTAGAATTTAATGAAAATGAAGGCACAAACCAGACTAACCAGAGGGCACAGAGACAGTATCCAAATTAACAAAATCAGAAACGAAAAGGGAGATATAACAACAGAAACTGAGGAAATTAAAAAAAAAAACATCAGATCCTACTACAAAAGCCTATACTCAACACAACTGGAAAATCTGGAGGAAATGGACAATTTCTTAGACAGATACCAAATACCGAAATTAAATCAGGATCAAATAGACCATCTAAACAGTTCCATAACCCCTAAAGAAATAGAAGTGGTCATTGAAAGTCTTCCAACCAAAAAGGCACAGGACCAGATGGCTTTAGGGCAGAATTCTATCAGACCTTCAAAGAAGACCTAACACCAGCACTCTTCGAACTATTCCACAAAATAGAAACAGAAGGAACACTACCCAACTCGTTCTATGAAGCCACAATTATGCTGATACCAAAACCACACAAAGATCCAACAAAGAAAGAAAATTTCAGACCAATTTCCCTTATGAATATCAACGTGAAAATACTCAATGAAATTCTTGCCAACTGAATCCAAGAACACATCAAAATGATCATTCACCATGATCAAGTAGGCTTCATCCCAGGGATGCAAGGATGGTTCAATATATGGAAATCCATCAATGTAATCCACTACATAAACAATCTCAAAGAAAAAAACCACATGGTTATTTCATTAGATGCTGAAAAAGCATTTGACAAAATTCAGCAAGACTTTCATGCTAAAAGTCTTGGAAAGATCAGGAATTCGAGGCCCATAACTAAACATAGTAAAAGCAATTTACAACAAACCGGTAGCCAACATCAAACTAAATGGAGAGAAATTTGAAGCAATCCCACTAAAATCTGGGACTAGACAAGGCTGACCTCTCTATATATATATCTTTTCAATATAGTACTTGAAGTTCTAGCTAGAGCAATTAGACAACATAAGGAGGTCAAAGGGATACAAATTGGAAAGGAAGAAGTCAAACTATCACTATTTGCAGACGATATGATAGTATGCTTAAGTGACCCAAAGAACTCCACCAGAGAACTCCTACAGCTGATAAACAACGTCAGCAAAGTGGCCGGATATAAAATCAACTCAAGTAAATCAGTAGCCTTCCTATACTCAAAGGATAAGCAGGCTGAGAAAGAAATTAGGGAAATGGCACCCTTCACAATAGCCACAAACAATATAAAGTATCTTGGTGTGACTCTAACCAAACAAGTGAAAGTTCTGTATGACAAGAACTTCAAGTCTCTGAAGAAGGAAACCGAAGAAGACCTCAGAAGATGGAAAAATCTTCCATGCTCGTGGATTGGCAGGATTAATATAGTAAAAATGGCCATCTTGCCAAAAGCAATATACAGATTCAGTGCAATCCCCATCAAAATCCCAACTCAATTCTTCATAGAGTTAGAAAGAGCAATTCTCAAACTCATCTGGAATAACAAAAAACCCAGGATAGCTAAAACTATTCTCAACAGTAAAAGAACTTCTGGGGGAATCAGTATCCCAGACCTCAAGCAGTACTACAGAGCAATAGTGTTAAAAACTGCGTGCTATTGGTACAGTGACAGGCATGTAGATCAATGGAATAGAATTGAAGACCCAGGGGCTGGTGAGATGGCTCAGTGGTTAAGGGCTCTGACTGCTCTCCCGAAGGTCCTGAGTTCAAATCCCAGCAACCACATGGTGGCTCACAACCATTCGTAATGAGATCTGACACCCTCTTCTGGTGTGTCTAAATACAGCTACAGTGTACTTACATATAATAATACATAAATTTTAAAAAAAAGAATTGAAGACCCAGAAATGAACCCACACACCTATGGGCATGACACTTTCTAGAGGACCCTGTTATACCACTCCTGGGCATATACCCAGAGGCCTCCCTGGCGTGCAATAAGGACACATGCTCCACTATGTTCATAGCAGCCTTATTTATAATAGCCAGAAGCTGGAAAGAACCCAGATGTCCCTCAACGGAGGAATGGATATAGAAAATGTGGTATATTTACACAATGGAATACTACTCAGCAATTAAAAACAATGAATTTATGAAATTCTTAGGCAAATGGTTGGAACTGGAAATTATCATCCTAAGTGAAGTAACCCAGTCACAAAAGAACACACATAGTATGCACTCATTGATAAGTGGATGTTAGCCCAGAAGCTCAGAATACCGAAGACACAATTCACTTATCAATTGATTCCCAAGAAGAAGGAAGGAGAGGCCCCTGGTCCTAGAAAGACTGGATGCAGCAGTGTAGGGAATACCAGGACAGGGAAGTGGGAGGGGGTTGACTGGGAAACAGGAGGAGGGAAGAGGACTTATGGGACTTTGGGGGAGGGAGGAAGCAGGAAAGGGGAAATCATTTGAAGTGTAAATAAAGAATATAGAAAATTAAAAAAAAAAGAAAAAGAAAGATGTAGGCGTGGTAGGGCAGCTGTTGGGGAGAGAGAGGGGCTCAGCAGGAGCCATAGAGGTCAGGACTGGCAATGGGAAAGAATAAGATATAGAAACACATTATATATGTGCAAAAGTGTCACAAGGAAATCATTTATCATACATAATCAACAAGTGCCAATAAAGATCTCTAAAAATTATCAAGGACTACAGAGAGAGATCAGTGGATAAAAATATCCATTGCCCGACCCTCAAGACCTGCGTTTAATCCACAGAACCTATGGTAAAAAACTGGAGGCCATGCTGCTCAGTGACAGGCTCAGCACTTTTGCTGGGAGATGAGACATAAAGGTAGGACAGTCAGCAGGAAGCTCCTAGGTCAAGGAGCCCAAAGCATTGCACAGTGGACATAAGAAGAGAGCCTGCAGCGGCAAGGTGGAGGGTGAGAACAAATTCCCCAAAGTTGTCTTCTGAGTTCTACACACTCACAATGGAGTGCACGTGCCTGCACACACACACACACACACACACACACACACACACACACACATACCACACACATACTGCACACACACATACACACCACATCTCACTCACACACACACACACACACACACACACACACCACACACATACTGCACACACACATACACACCACATCACACACACACACACACACACTCACACACATACCACACACATACTGCACACACACATACACACCACATCACACACACACACACACACACACACACACACACAAACAAACAAATAGATGGTCTAGACTGGACCATTTTTAGCTGGAAGTTTTTAGCTCAGTGATAGGGGACATATATCATAGCATACACAAGTCCTTGGGTTCAATCCCTAACACAAAACAATTTCTTAAAAGTTGAGGTAATTACTACTGTTGATAAATTTTTCAAAGATGTAGGCATTGATTAGAGTAACTTTAATGTAATTTATTGTAATTCTTTACGTGTTTTGTCTACACGTATGCCTGTGCACCATATGCCTGTCTGGGCCTGTGAAGTCAGAAGAAAGAATCGTATCTTCTGGAACTGTAGATAATTGTGAGCATCCTTTGGGTGCTGGAAATTGAACCGGGATCCTCTGGAAGAGCATCTGACGCTCTCAACCACTGAGCCTTGTCTCTACCCCTAATTTATTTATTTATTTTTTAGGTGGGATGAGTGATTTTTGAAGTCAAGGACAAGATACTAGCTAAAACGTCATATTTGGAGTGTCTATTTGGAGTGAAAAATGATTTTAAAAGTTGTAATTTGATGCTGTTAATCTTCTCAATAACATTTGTTGACTTTTATTCTGCAAACATTGCCTCTTACCATGTCCCATATTTTCTGAATAGGTAAAATTCAAAGGTGAAAATGTCAGGGTTTTTGCTTTTGATATCACAGCTAAGTGGTGGTTAAAAAAAGAACCATTTCATTATACATCCATTTTTACTGCTACTGTTCTTGCTTGCCCACGAGAGGTGATGTAAAAGCCTATTGCTACAGACACCACACACCTCAATTGTAGGGTGTAGAGAAACGAAGCCGGAATTGACTGGAAAGCTTTCTTGTTCGTGGCCAGCTTTCATAGTAAATAGATGAGCAAGTAATCAAGAGCCTTACCCAGCTGGGATCTCTGAAAGCTACAATACCAACCTGCCCAACAAGAAGGGTCTACTGATGGAATAGCGGCACAGCTGTTATGACGGTAACCAACTGCTTTCTCGCTGGATTTGAGACCCACTCAACAGGTGGGAATTCATGCCCGTACACTGGCTGCTGAAAACCTGGTCAATAGTAGATGGTTAGGGTGGTTCTAGGCCCCCAAGGGAAGTTGTTTTGGCAAATGGGCACATTTTCAAACTGCTTTCTACACATTCATGCTTATACCCGTATATTAATGTTGTTCTCAATGTTGAATAGAGAAGCTTCTATTTGTAATGGGCAATGGTTACTGCAGAGATTCATAACTGGTCAAAGTGATGAGAATAATTGAATGCCCATCTCTGAACTGGACATCTATAGTGCCTCAGGGGACACTGTGAAGAATAGAATACAAGAAAGAGCCAGAGGGCAGGGTCGGTGTGAAATGCTGTCTTCTGGACCTGAGATGGCTGTTATACTCATGAGCTTATAGTTACTCGCACAACATTCTTTCATTGGTGGGGAGGGGCTTACGAGGTCCTATTTCCTGAGGTGCTAATGGAACTTAATGAGTGTTGGCCATTCTCAGTGGCATAGCCCCTGATAAGTTGCCCACACTCCAGTAAAAACTCCTATTTATGCTCATGCATACAACGCTTGAAAAACTAAGTAGGTCACAAACATACAAAAGACATGAAAATAGGAAGGGGCTTGTTGGAAAGAAGAAAGTGTTCAGCAGGAGGGGTCGCAGGATAAGAGAGGGCAATGAAGAGGAAAACGAAACTCTAATATCAATACTGTGGTATTGGGAGGTGGCATTTTCAGAGAGTCAGTGGGTGTCAGCCCGTTTGTAAGAGTGGAGCCCTCTCAATGGAATTGGTGTGTTTATCAGAGAGCCAGTAATGGCGCTTTGCTCTCTCTTACGTGGGTCTAGCAAGAAGGTGGCTATAAAAATATTTTTGTTGGGAGTTTTCTGCCCCATTCTTTCTAGCTTCTGAATAAGAGACACAGAAACTTGGTATTTTTATTAACAAGCTGTAAGCCTAGACTAGGCAGGTTCTGAGCTATTCTAACTGACATCCCAGGCATATGCCCTGTGTTCCTTGCTGTGTAAGTCTCACCTGGCTTGCTTTGTTCTGTGTATATCCTCAGGACGAGCTTCTCGTGATCTATCCTGCCTCTTGACAACAGACCTTCTTCACTCCTCCCTCCTCCTTCCTTATGGACTCTTTCAAGACTCATCACTCAATTCTAGGGCCAGCCTTCCTGTCCTCTCTGCCCAGTCACAGGGTCCAGCCTTTTATTGACCAATCAGAGATTATTGGAGAGTATTCTTTATAGCACATTGGCCAACACTGTGTTCCAAGATCAGGTTGCAGTCTAGATGTAGGC
This sequence comes from Tokudaia tokunoshimensis, assembly GCA_036184795.1. NCBI lineage: Eukaryota > Metazoa > Chordata > Mammalia > Rodentia > Muridae > Tokudaia > Tokudaia tokunoshimensis. The sequence continues at coordinate 30,057,336 of BTHU01000015.1, read as the reverse complement.
ACAGCGCTGGGTTCTGACTACACCACGCACAAGACTAACCAGGTGGCTATGATCTTTAATCTTGATTGTCAACCTGATAGGCTTTAGAGTCACCATTGCTGCAGGCTTCTCCTTAGACATGTTTGTAAGGCAGTTTCTAGATTAATTGAGGTAGAAAGCCTATGGTAAATGTGGACAGCACCATTCCACAGTCCAGAATGCTTCACTGAATGAAATAGAGAACGAGGACTAAATATAGCATCTTCCTGACTTGGATGTAATGTTGCGAGCTGTCATGGCTACCCTACAATGATGGACCGTACTTTTAAATTTGAGTGAAATAAACCCTTTCTTCCTCAGAAGAAAAGTTGCTTTTGTGGATCCATCTTTGGCCAATGGATGCATCACACTGCTAACTTCTGAGTCCCTTTGATATAATCCCAGTGGTCTCTGCTCTTTCTTTCTTTCTTTCTTTCTTTCTTTCTTTCTTTCTTTCTTTCTTTCTTTCTTTCTTTCTTTCTTTCTTTCTTTCTTTCTTTCTTTCTCTTCCTTCCTCCCTCCCTCCCCCCTCTCTCTCTTTCTTTCTTTTTTTCTAGAATACCATGTTCCAGGATCATATTTAGATCCGCGTCTCCAGTCTGGAACCAACCATTTTCCTAGGAAACTCTCATTATTTTTATTGGAAAATGTCTTTTAGAGACCATATGTTTGGTTCTAGGAGTGCTTATTACTGCATTTACTGTAATTGCTTCCAGCTTTTTTTCTTTCTGCTTTCTTTTTCTTTCTTTCCCTTTTTAGTGGACAGGACAAAATAATCTACACATTCTGAAAAAAGAAAATATGTTATAAATTCTAAATAGACTTTAGGTGGAGTTTTTTTTTAATGATTTTTTAGGTTTCACATTTGTATCTTATTTTTAACTGAAAACCTTTCCTCCTAATAACATCAGAGTTGTTGCTTATTATGTTTTTCCCATACGTGAAGACATATGTAGTAGTGTTCCAATAACAAGGCCAATTTTGTGAGTAATGATGCAATATATCATAACAGTTTAGAGGGTTTTTATAATCCTTTTTTTTTTCTTTTTGGAGATGTGCACATCTCAGAGATGATGTGGAAATTACTGTGTTTTTAATATCACTTGAAATGATTTCTTGCTGTGTGATTAAGCCATCAGCTCTATTCACAAGACTCATTCATTTCATTTTGCTTCTGATTTTTAAGGGTTGCTTATTATCATGAATATTAATTCAGAGAAGGGCGAGTGGTAGTTACTTCAGTACTTTAAGTATTTCACTGTTTTTCTTCTTCTTTGTGTGGCTTCTGAAGAGAAGTTTGCTGTAATTCATACATGCTTTTGTCTTCTATATGGAGGGCCTTCTCTTCTTTTTCTATTTTTCTTTATTTTCTCCAGTTTGACTGATATGCCTACATATAGTATTTTTAGTATTTTAAATTTATGCATATATTTATAGAACTATTGTATTTCTGAATACAGATAATTAGAACACTTGGTGTTCTTTGAGCTTTCTGGGTTTCTGGTTTAGTTGCTATCATTACTTTGGAAAAAATCTTGTTCATTTTTCAAGTATTTCTGCTCCATTTTTTCTTCCTTTTCCTTCTGTATTCTAGCCATTCATGGTTATAGCTTTTGAAACTATCCCGTAGTTTGTAGCTATTATGTTCTACTATTTTTTTTCTTATGTGTATGAGTGATTGTATATAGTGTGTTCACCATGTGCAGGCCTAGAGTCCACAGAGGCCAGAAGAGGGAGTCATAGCACCTAGAACTAGAGATACAGATGGTTGTGAGCCACCATATGGGTGCGTGGAACTGAACTCAGGACCTCTGCATGAACAATACCTGCTCTTGACCTCTGAGCTGCCTCTTCATCCCTCTACTTTATTTTTAAGGTTTCCCTTTTTCTTTGCATTACAGCTTGGGTGCTTCTTACTGACATCTTCAACCTCCATGATTTTTTCCCTGGCTGAGTCCCCGCCCACTGATGAGCCATGAAAGGCATTGTCTTTCTGTTTGGAGCTTTTTACTTCCAGCATTTCCTTTCTTTCTGTTTCTCTTCTTACATGCGTCAGTCATTCCTGAACATCACTGCCTTTTTCCAGAATCCATGTTCTCACTGCTTTGTTACTTTATTTCTTTCCTCTTGCATTTCGGTGTGTTTTATGACCATTGGTTGAAAGTTGGACATGATATGTGATGTGCTTATTGCAAAACTGTATCCGAATCTGGTAGTTGGGCCATAGCCCTAGCTATTGGAGTCTTCAAATTCCTGAGTTTTTTGGAATTCAAATACCAGTGTTTTGGGATTTTCTTAATAATTTCCTTTTGAGTGGAGTCTGGACCTTTCTATAATAACCTGCAATAATTATACTAGAGCCCTGTTAATGTGGTGCTTAAGTGTGTGTGTGTGTGTGTGGGGAGGGTTCTATAGTATTATCATTAAATCTCAACTTTTTAGTGTGACTGTTTGTGAGTCACAACCTTCCCAATTATTTCTTGGCCTTTTATCTTCACTCACCCTTAGCTCAGACAGAAGAGAAATACAAAATTGAATCTGGGTAATGGTCTTTCCTCAAGGTAAGGCTTGAGGTAGTCTTTGCAATGGGGGTTTTTGCAATGGGGAACCCTCTAGAGATGGAAAGAAGAAAGATATTTTCCTCCTTCTGACAGAGGGATATTTTTCTCGTATATCACCACGAGAAACTCCTGGGGTAGGCCCTGACCCCACTTCAAACACCAAGAGACACCTTACGAGACTCTCACTTCCATACTAGCCCATTTTTAGCCTTTAGCTGTAGGTTAAAATCCCTACTTGAGGGTGTTCACCCATTCACATATCCAGCCACTTCTGTGAGAGTTGATGGCAGCTGTGATTAATTTCACAATAGCCTCAAGAAATATAAAACATCTTGGGGGGTAATTTTAATCAAGCAAGTGAAAAAATTGTATGGTTAAAAAAAATAAAAAAAATATAAAAACCAAAACTTTAAGACACCGAAACAAGAAATTGAAGAAGATAGCAGAAGATGGAAAGATCTTCCAGGCTCATGGATTGGTAGGATTAATGTAGTAAAAATGGCCATTTAACCAAAAACAATCTACAAGATGGCTAAAACAGTCCTGAACAATTAAAGAACTGCCGGTGGTATCACCATCCCTGATTTCAAGTTGTACTACCGAGCTATAGAAATAAAACAGCTTGGTATTTGCACAAAACAGATATGGCAGCCAATGGAATCAAAGTGATGATCCAGACATAAGTCCACAGGCATATGGATACCTGGCTCTTAATAAGGAAGCCAGAAATACATAGTGAAAAAAGACACCATCTTCTCCAAATGAGGCTGATCAAACTGGATGGATGTATGTAGAAAAATCCAAATATATCATACTTATCCCTGTGTACAAAACTGAACTTCAAATGGATCAAAGACCTTAACATAAGACCAGATACACTGAACCTGATAGAAGAGAAAATGAAAAATAGACTTGAACTCACTGGCACAGGAGACTTTCTGAAAAGAACACCATTAGCATAGACACAAAGATCAACAATTAATAAATGGGACCTTATAACACGGAAAAGCTTCTGCTCAGGCAAAGGGCATCATCATTCAGACAAAGTGGCAGACTGTCAAATGGAAAAGACTTTTGCCAACTACAAATCTGAGAGAGGGCTAATATTCAAAATATATAAAGAACTTAAAAAATCTAGATATAAGACTACACAGAGAAACCCTGTCTCGAAAAACCAAAAAAAAAAAATCTAGATATAAAAAACCAAATAAACCAATTAAAACTGAGGCACAGATTTAAATAGAGAATTCTCAAAAGAAGAAAAAGAAATTATTGAGAGACACTTAAAACATCAGGGAAAGACATCTTATACCCATTGGAATGGTCAAGAGCAATAAAATAAATGATGGTTCATACTGGTGAAGATGTGGAATAAGAGGAACTCATCCATTGTTGCTGGGATTGCAAGCTCATACAGCCACTATAGAAATCAGTATGACTGTTTCCAGGAAAATGGGATTTGATCTACTTCAGCATCCAATTGTAACCACTTTGGGGCACATACATAAAGGATGTTTCATCCAACTGCAGAGACACTTGCTTAATCATGTTTGTTGCGGCTATTTTCATAATAGCTAGAAACTGAAAAAACCTTAGATGTCACTGAATAGATAAAGAAAGTATGGTACACTTACATAATGTAATATCACCCATTAAAAAATAAAATTATGAAACTCAGAGGTAAATGGATGGAACTTGAAGAAAATCATCCTGAGTGAGGTAACCAAGACCCAGAAAGACAAATTTGGTATGTATTTGCTTATGTGTGGATATTAGCTGTTAAGCCAAAGATAAGGAAGCTACAATCTGTATAACCACAATGATTAGGTGTAGAATAAGGAACTAAGGAGGAGGACAGATCTCCATAGGAATGGGAAATAAAATCATTATGGATTGAAGTGTGTGTGTGTGTGTGTGTGTGTGTGTGTGTGTGTGTGTGTGCACATGCCGAAATGAGAGGATCAAATGGCAATGGAGGGAGAAAAAGGGGAAAGGAAGGAATACAGGGAGGGACAGCTAAAATTAAGGGTCATTTTAGGGGTTGTATGGAAACCTAATAGAGCAGACACTTCCTAATTATATGTATATATGAAGGCAACCTAAATGAAATTACCAAATAATGGGGGAGACAGAGCCCCAACTGGAAATCTCTCAACATCAGATGAAGGTTCAGGACCAGGAATGGGTTACATCTAATAGAGTTGTTGGACAAAGGAGTCCCACAGGAATCCTGAAAGAACAAGGCTGTTGCAAAGGCTATCGGTTGCTCTCCACAAACTGATGGCAAGACTTTATTGCTGAAAATAACACCCACACAACTCATTGAACACAGAGAAGTCAAGCTGGTGCCTATATAGAGCCTTTACTTCTACTGGCTAGTATTCTTGGTGCCAAATGGAACTCTACACCCTACCAAAGGAGAAATATAAATGCCCACTCAGCTACAAACCTGCAAACCCTGCCTGTAAGATGTGCTAGTGTAATGATGGCACAAATCTCGACTGAGTAATCAACCAGTATCTGATTTGACTAAAGGACCATTCCATGAGATGGAATCTATACCCAACTCTGCTTGGGTGACCAAGAACTTGAGACTTGATAGCCAGGGTGGCTGTGGCCTCATAAAATGAGTTTGTCAGTATTCCTTCTCTTCTATTTTGTGGAATAATTTGAGGAGTATTGGTATTATCTCTTCTTTGAAAACCTGGTAGTATTCTACTCTAAAACCATCTGGCTCTGAGATTTTTTTGGTTGGGAGACTTTTAACATCTACTTCTATTTTCTTAGGGGTTATAGGTCTATTTAATTTGCTTATCTGATCTTGATTTGGTAAGTGTATCTATCAAGAAAACCATCCATTTTGTTTAGATTTCCCAATATTGTGGAGTATAGTTTTTTGAAGTAAGACCTAATGATTTTTTGGATTTCCCCAATGTCTACTATTACTTCTTTTAATTTCTGATTTTTTTGTTAATTTGGATATTCTCTCCTCTGCCCTTTAGTTAGGTTGGCTAAGAGTTTGTCTATCTTGTTGATTTTCTCAAAGAACCAATTCTTGGTTTGGTTCATTCTTTGTATTGTTCTCTTTGTTTCTAATTTATTGATTTCAGCCATGAGTTTTCTTATTTCCTGCTATCTACTGCTCTTGGGTGTGTTTGTTTCTTTTTGTTCTACAGCTTTCAGGTGTGCTATTAACTAGCTAGTATGAGATCTCACTAATTTCTTTATGAAGGCTCTTAGTGATATGAACTTTCCTTTTAGCACTGCTTTTATTGTGTCCCATAAGTTTGGATATGTTGTGCATTTATTTTCATTGAATTCTAGAAAGACTCTAACTTGTTTATTTATTCCTTGAAGAAATGGTTATAGATAGTTGTTCAGTTTCCATGAGTTTGTAGGCTTTCTGTTGTTTTCGTTGTTGTTGAAGTCCATCTTTAATCCACGGTGGTCTAATAAATCCAAGGGCTTATTTGAATATTCTTGTAACTGTTAAGCCCAAGTATATGGTAAATTTTGGATAAGGTTCTATGAGATGCTGAGAAGAGTGTATATTCTTTTGTGTTTGGATGAAAGGTTCTGTTAGATGTTTGTTATGTCCATTTGAGTCATGATGTCTGTTAGTTCCATTGTTTCTCTGTTTAGTGTATATCTGGATGAATTGTTCATTGGTGAGAGTGGGGTGTTTAGGTCTCAAACTATTAATGTTTTGGGTTTGATGTTAAATTTAAGCTTTAGTAGTGTTTCTTTTATGAATGTGGATAGCCTTTCATTTGGGGCATAGATATTCAAAATTGATATGTCATCTTGGTGGATTTTTCCATTGGTGAGTGTAAAGTGTCCTTCTCCATCTCTTTTGATTAATTTTGGTTGAAAGTCTATTTTATTAGATATTAGAATTGTGACTCCAGGTTGCTTTTTGAGTCTGTTTGCTTTCAAAATATTTTTCCAGTACTTTACTCTGAGGTAATGTCTATCTTTGATGCTGATGTATGTTTTTTGTATACAGCAGAAAGATAGATTTTGTTATTGCCTCCATTGTGTTAGCCTGTGTCTTTTAATTGAGGAATCGAGTCCACTGACGTTGAGAGATAATAAAGACCAATTATTGTTATTTCCTATAATTTTGATGTTGTTGTTGTTGTTGTTGGTGGTAGTAGTAGTAGTAGTAGTAGTAGTAGTAGTAGTAGTGTGCACTTCCCTTCTTTTGGATTTGCTGGTGTGCAATTATTTATTACCTGTGTTTTCTTGGGTTTAGTTAACCTTCTTGGGTTGAAGTTTTTTGTAGGGCTATATTTTGGATAGATAGTGTTTAAATTTGGTTTTGTCAAGGAAAATCTTGTGTTCCCACTCTATGTTGATTGAAAGTTTTGTTGGTTATAGTAGTATGGGATGCCATCTGTGGTCTCTTAGGCTGCAAAACATCTGCCCAGGTCTTTTCTCTTTTGAGAAGTCTGGTGTATATGACCTTTTGAGAGGTCTGCTTTTGTATGTTACTTGGCCCCTTTCCCTTGTAGTTTTTGATATTCTTTCTTTGTTCTTTACATTTAGTGTTTTGATTATGATATGGTTGGATGATTTTCTTTTCTGGTCCAAGTTATTTGGTGTTCTATAACCATGTATGTTTATAGGCATACATGTATCTTCTACGCCTGAGATTTTCTCTCCCATCTCTTGTATTCTGTTGGTGGTACTTACATCTGTAGCTCCTGTTTTCTTACCTAGGTTTTTTTTTCCAGGATTCTCTCAGCTTGTGCTTCCTCCATTGCTTCTATTTCTTGAAGAGTTTGATTAATTTTCTTCACCTGTTTGACTGTATTTTCCTGTATTTTTACGGGGTTTATTAATTTCCTCTTTAAAGGGTTCTTATCATCTTCACAAGGTTGGAATTAAGGTCTTTTTCTTGTGCTTCAGCTGTGTTAGGACACAGGGCTTGATGTAGTAGGAATGAACTCTGGTGGTGCTATGTTGCCTGCCTACTGTTAATTTTGTTTTTATGCTGGCCTTTAGCTGCCTTGGTTTTGTGGTTATTATAGGTTTAGATGTTGGTTTCTGTTGGGTGAGTGGTTTTTAGATGTTTTTGTTTTACCTTACTTTCTGTTTCCTCTCTGTCTTTTGGCCTAAATGGCCTGGGTTTCTGATGACTTGCAAAACTTCAGGACTAGTAGGGAATCTCCCCTAGGGTTTTCGTGGTCTGCATGAACTCTAGGGTTTTGGGTGTTAACCTTGCCTCTGGGGTCCCTAGTACCAATGTGGCCTGTGGTCCTTGGTGTCAGCAGGTGTCAAGGAAAGCAGGCAGAGTTGTGGGCTGGAAAATGGAGTCCAGTTTAGGATATTGGTGTGTTTTAAGAGGATATGGCAGGCAAGGGCGGGTGCCAGCAGGACTCCAAGAAAGCAGGCAGAATTGTGGGATAGAAAATGGAGCACAGAGTTTGGGGTGTAGTCTGCCTCTGTTGGGTGTGCTTTCAGGTGAGTTGATGGGCACCAGCTTGGAGGGGAAGGGCTTACCTGGTGTCATTGTTGCCTGTAGGCCTCCAGGAAAGCAGACATAATTGTGGGGCCAGAAATACAGTGCAGGGTATGGGGTGCAGTTTACTGCTGTTCAACAACTACTCTTAACAGTAGACAGAACGTCCAGCTTTAGATGGTCAATAAAAAATGAATATAACAGCATCTTCGGAGGTTCCTTGTCTCATCATATCAGGGCTTTTCAAAACTTTTACTTTTATATTTCAAATTTAGTTAACCAATTAATTTTACCCTACAGGTTTTGCATAACATTATGGTTTCTGGGTTTATGTTTTTATGGGATTCCAGAGTGTGCGAACAAATGTGTCTCTATGTCAATATTTGTTTCTTGTGCCATTTTGCTGGAATCCTTCCCTTCTGTTTGCTTTGTCCTATTCTGATTTGCTTTTATTTATCTTATCTTATTTTATTATTATAGTTTAGCAGCCTTATTGTTTTCTAAGGACAGTAAGGGGGTGGATTATGATGGAAGAGGGTGGGGTGGGGAGGAACTGGGAGGTGTCAAGGCCTGGGTAACTGCTGCCTGTCTAGCCAGCCATTTTATGCTGTCATTACTGTTACAAGGAAACTTTCTGGAATTGAGCTCAGGACTTCTGGAAGAACAGATAGTGTTCTTAACCAATGAGCCATCTCTGCAGCTCACAAGGAAACTTTCTTATAGGCTGTTTCTACTATTACTAGGAAACTTTCTCATGCCCAAATTGATTGCATAGTTTGTTATGTTCTTTGCTTGGGTATTCTTGGAAACCAATCACAATAGAGGTCAGTTAGAATTGCTTCATATAGTCAGCCACAATAAACTTGGACCTGAGCCAACCGCCTGACATCACTTCCTGCACCTGTGTATGAGCTTTTATGGTCTTCGTCTTTATAAGCTGTCCCTGGGATGGACCCCAACCTAAGAAAGACACCTGCACCAGTATAAGAAGCCATTTGGAATAAGACCTCCATTTTGAGGAGGAATTGAGTAAAGTTTGAAATTCCCAAGACTTCCCTGGAAACTGACATCCTACTTGGCAGAAAGAGATATGTACATGAATAACTGATATCCCGGTTGGCAAGTAAAGACATGAATGTTAGGAAGGTAAGTTTCCCACCATAGTTGAATACCCCATCCATTGGGAACAGGATAAGTGTACAACAAAGATGTGTTCCTAAGGAAGTCCCCTAGCCCTAAACCCTGATTGGTAGAATAACTTGGCATAGGTGTTTGTGGATTTCAAGCTTAAAAGCTCTGTAGGGTCCTGACTTAGGGTGACAGTCAATTCCTGAGTCTACTCTGTGGTCTTGGGGTGAATGTGCAAAAAACTATCCCTGTCTGACTGAGATGGATGTTCATGTGGTTTGTGGGGTAACTCCTGGACCCTAACAGGAGGAGCAGAGGAGGAGAACCATAATTAGAATATATTGTATAAAAGTATATTTTCGGGCTGGAGAGGGTCAGTGGTTAAGAGCACTGACTGCTCTTCCAGAGGTCCTGAGTTCAATTCCTAGCAACCACATGGTGGCTCACAACCATCTGTAATGGGATCCGATGCCCTTTTCTGGTGTGTCTGAAGACAGCTACAGTGTATTCACATATAATAAATAAATAAATAAATAAATAAATAAATAAATAAATAAATTTTCAATAAAAGAACAATTAAAAAAATGTAAAAAACTTACTTACAATCTCCTAGTTCCGGAAGCTGAGGTTAAGGTGTAAATAATATTGGTTCCTTTTGAGGCCTGTGAAGAAGAACCCATTTTGCACCTCTTCCTCCAGATTCTGGAGGCTTGTTGTGCATGTTTGACATTCCTTCCTGGACACATCACTGATATCTACTTCCTTTTCACATCACATTTACCATTGTGTGTGTGTGTGTGTGTGTGTGTGTGTGTTACAAACACCACCTGCTCTTGCTTTTTTTTTTTAATGTGATAAAATACCCAAGCAAAAGCAACTTTAGGGTAGAAAATGGTTTATTTAGAATTCTAGATGAGAGTCCATTTCCAAAGGGAAATCAAGGTAGGAACTTGAAGCAGCTAGTTACATCCACAGTGTAGTTACACAGTGAAGGGCAGAGAGAAATGAACGCATGCTCACTTATACTCAGCTCTCTGTATTTTTCCACAGCCTAGGGATTGGTGCTGCCCATAGAGGGCTGGGTTTTCCTACATCGATTGATGTAATCAAGACAATCCTCCCTGAGATGTGTGTAGAGGCTAACCTTATCTAGACAGTTGTTCATTGAGACTCTTTTTCCAGGTGATTGTAGACAGTCAAGTTGACAGTAAAGCTATCCCATTGCCCACCCTCATTCCATTTTTTTTTTTTGAGGCAAGGTCACACTAGATACTCCACTCTGGCTTCTAACCACAATCCTTCAGGGTAAGTTTCCCAAGTAGTATATTTACAGGAATGTGCCATTACAATCAATTTTTCACTTATTGTTGTGACACCAGTTAGGTTAAGCTAGTGTCTACTACAATGAACTTATTTCGTGTGTGTGTGTGTGTGTGTGTGTGTGTGTGTGTGTGTGTGTATGTGTGTGTGTTTCACTTAAGACATGAAAGAAGCCAGGTATGGTGGTATAGGCCTGTAGTTCTAGTTCATGGGGGGCAAAAACAATAAAATTACAAGTTCAAGGCTAGTCAGGGATACCAAGGAAGAACCTGGAGTTAAGGGATATTTTAAGGCCCATGTTCCAACACTACAGAATGTCTCCATTGTAGAAAATGCTGTGAACATCTCACTCAGTCACCATTGCTATTTCTCCTTCCTTAAGAGCAGGACCTACACTCTTTTCTGGAAGGCAATGTTCCTAACTCAAAATACTTGAATTCTGGGGTTCCTTGGCATATGACTAGTTCTGGGAAGTGAGATGTCAGCTGTCTCCAGGTGGGCACTCTTTCCTTTAGATAAGCTCAGAAGCCCACTGAGAGCTCTGTTCTCCAGGGCCTCTTTCCTAATGACAGAAGTTCCAGAAAACATGCAACAAATGATCTTTGACAGTAGTGAGGGAAAGTTACTCATCTTATTATATCCTTGAAAAAAAGATCAGCTTTTCTTCTGAATGTAGGTTTAAATATCCAAAGTAAAATTCTCCTCCCTTTCTCCCTTGATCCTCCATCCCTCCTTTATTACCAGTCAACATTAAAATATTAACTGATTCAAAAATACAAAATTATTTTGTATTGGAAAATACACACAACCAAATAAAAAAGGAAATCAATTGACATTCAGAAAAAGGGCACTTTTGATAAATATTCACACATGATCACAATCACTCAAATAAATTTTTAGATATGTTTTAAGCATAGAAAGCTATTTTATAAACAACACACATCTAATATATAATATTTGTTTTTTTTTAAATTTTTATTGATTCTTTTTGAATTTCACATCATTCATCTCTTCGTCCCTTTGTATCCACTCTCTGCCCTTGTAACACCTCCACCCTCTGAAAAATCCCCCCAAAACAAAAAACCAAAAAACCCTATTTCATTGTGGAAGCTGTAGTATGTGTCTCAGTGTGCTCTACGGTATATCCTTTCGTTTACAGTTCTTTGCCTGCGTATGTTCATTGGTTGGAGGCCTCTGGTGTCTGCTATGCTATCAACACCAGAACCTCTTGGATGCCCTGCTCTTGCTCTGTGTCATAAAGATCCTGCAGCTTTGGATCTGCAGGACCAGCCCTTTACTGCTCTAACATTGCTCCAACAGTTCATAGATGGGATAGATGTTGGGTGAGCCAACTCAAAGCCCTGGATCTGGACTTGGATGGTAGCTGAGCTGGTCAGCCCACCGGCTCCCCCGTACCCACACCAGCAGGGCAAACTCTCCAGTACTGCTCTAGCTAGGTCATCCACTGCTGCAACCAGCAAGGGGGTAGGGGCCAGGTCTCCCATTCTCACGTCCTGGGCTCACCTGTGCCTTTACCCCTGGGGTCAGCTTTCTTGTGCTGCTCAAGCGAAGTGCAAGGTAAGGAACAGGGTCAGCTCTCCTGCTCTCATGATTCCAGGGCCAGCTCTCCCACCCACCATAGGTAGGAATAGGGCATCTCTCCTAAGCCCATGCCATTGCCTGGCAGATGAATGGCAGTGCCAGCTCTCCCGTACTCATGCTCTTGGGACTGGCTCCCTGGTGCTCCTGCAACCAGAGCCAAATCTGCTGTGCTACCCAGGCATGGTACAAGGCTGTATGTCTGCTCTCCTGAGTGCTGTAGCCTGCAAGGAATGGGGCCAGCTCTCTTAGCGCCAAAGCGAGTGAGGGGCTGGGCCCCTCTGCACAGCCCTTGGACATCAACATAGTCCCAGGTGGCAGCCCAGACCAGGGACATCTGCATGATCTTTGGTGGTAATAGGAGCCATGGACATCGACACAGACCCCTGCCGACATATGGCCATGGACCCAGACATAATCTTTAGTAGCAGCATAGACTGGGTTAGGACTTCTTCAAGGCCTCAGGTAGTGGGGCGCGCTATTCACATCAGGTTGCTCCTCTCCACTTGTGAGTCTCCATTTCTCAAACCATTCTGCTTCCCTTTCTCTCCCATCTCCCCATCACACACTTTCATATCATAGTAGCTCCTGCTACAGGCTGGTCTCAGTGGCCTCTGGGTGTCTTCTGACTGCCCACATCATATCATATATAATATTTGAATAAAGGAGAAAAAAAAAAAGAAGGAAGGAGCTGGCCCTGGTGATATTTAGGGTGATGCTAAGGGTACAGATGTTGAGATCGGAGTACATGTAGTGATTTTTAATTCTTAAGAAAAAAACGAAGCTCATAAACTGTTAAGAAGATGTGTATACTGAAAATCTTAGAAAATTCATGATAATTTTTTTCTTTTCAAGTTTATTATGTAGTTATAAGCCTTCTTCCTTCCTTTTTCTTTCTTCAAACTCTCCCATAATGATGAAATTTTATTAAACTACATTGCTATTTCATTCCATCATCTGTTGAGCATCCTAGGCAATGCAATGAGAAAAAGAATAGAAGTTACAAAAATTAGAATTTCTAAAACAAATCTTATTTTAGTTAACATATTTGATTATACAGTAAAGCTAATAGAATCTAGCAACCACAGGCATACTTCAATAGAGACCCTCAGTGTTGCTAGATACAAGATCAATATAAAAACCAATTTTCTTTTTACATTCAAGAAATAGGTACTTAGAAAAGATAATGATACAACAATGAAAATAAAATTACAAAGAGTTTAGGAACAAATAATACCCATTAGGCCAGCAAATTTAATTCTGATATTCCTCAACTCACTATGAGGCTTGTATTCCAATAAACCCATGTTAAGATGAAAATACTGTAGGCTAAAAATGCATTCTAAATGCCAATGCTTAGCAATTCAGTACCCTGTAGAATACTGGTTGCTTACCTTTTTAGTAGTATGAATTCTAGATGCATGGCTTACTGCTGCTACCTGCACCACTAGAGAGTGTTGCGCTGTATATTGAATGATTCTAACCCAGGAAAATATCAAAGTATAAAATATGACTTCTACTGAATCCATGCTGATTATGCACCACTCTGAAGCTGGGGAATCATAGCTAGTAGTTTTTAAGTTGGAGACCAATTGTCTGTAGTTACTAACTCAAATGTGCATGAGAAGGAACTTCCGTAAATTAGGGATGGGAAAATAAATGCACACAACTGTTTTGGAAAACAACTTGATAACATTTACTACAGAGGAAGATGTGCAAATGTCACTATCAGTAATTTCTCTTGCAGCTTTAAATTTCTAGAGGAAATTTAGCAATATGCTCAAGGATACATGTACAAAAGCATTCATTGCTGCAGCTTTTTAAAGCAATAAAGATTTGAGAACAAAGTAAATGATTATCAGCAGGAGAATGTTATGTTTACACAGCAATTGCAATGAATGAATGAACTAAATCCACAAGCATCAATTTCTGTGGGAAAGGAAGTGCCGGAGAATAGGGTTTAATGCACATTCTGAAAGCCTACAATCTCATGCTGTATGGCTACATGCATATGTAACAAGGCATTGCGTAAGAAAGTGATAAACACCAAATGCCAGCTAGTGATTCCTTCTGACCATAGACGAGGAACATGACCCAAGGAAGACCTCTTAGATCTAACCTTATGTACGTGATCTGAAAAGAGGATAAGAAAATGTCTGTGTTTGATAAAGCTGCCATGAAGTTATCTTTAGTGTATTCTGAGTGTTTGGTATATTTTCTAATATTTGCAAGGTGGAAGAAATCATCTAGGAAGTCTAATTTTTTGTCATCTCATATGCACACTCGCACTTGCAGAAACCAGAATTTCTGCCAGCTGGACATTTCAGCTTTCCTTTCTTAGTTCTTTATCTCTTCCTTAGGACTTAGGCAGCATAGCCAGCAGAGTGGCACAATTTAAAAGTCCCTACAATGTGCTAGTTTGCTGTGATGAACACCATGACTGTGGTAGTTTGTATATGATTGGCCCAGGGAGTGGTACTATTAGAGGGTGTGGCCCTGTTAGAGGAGGTGTGACCTTGTTGGAGTAGGCATGTCACTGTGGGTGTGGGCTTTAAGACCCTCATCCTAGCTGCCTGGAAGCCAGTATCTGCTAGCAGCCTTCAGAGGAAGATGCAGAACTCTCAGCTCCTTCTGCCCCATGTCTGTCTGGATGCTGCTATGCTCCCACTTTGATGATAATGGACTGAACCTCTGAACTTGTAAACCTGCTCCAATTAAATGTTGTCCTTATAAAAGTTGCTTTGGTCATGGTGTCTGTTCACAGCAGTAAAACCCTAACCAAGGCAATGAACAAATGCCACTTGAGGAGAGGAAGTGGGGGGGAGGGTGGTATTTGGCTTGTAGGTTACAGTTCATCATTGAAGGAACCAAGGGCAGAGACTTTCTTGTACAACCCAGGACCACCTCCCCAGGGTGGCACAACCCATACTGAGCTGGGCCCTTCTATGTCAATTAAGAAAATGCTTCACAGAGACACCTACAGGCCAGTTTAGAGGAGGTAATTCCCCGGCAGAAAAGTCCTTTTCCCAGGCAACTCCAGTTTGTTTTTTAGAAAAATAATTTTACCAGAGCACACTGTATTTGTTTACCCCTTTTTAATGAAAGAAATTAAGACATATGTTCTCTGGCAAAAAATCAACAGGGTGATATTGAGAATGGAAAGGTGGGTGAGTTGGAGTGACTGACCAAACTTCTACTTGATTGAAAAGATTCTTTCAAGCTCTGTCCTGAATCTGTCCTCACACCGGTGAGAACGTACTGATACCTTCCATCTTCTCAGTCCTGTTTTGAGCGTATGTTGATTTATTCTCATTTGACAAAGCTTCCCCCACCCTCACCCTGCTTCCTTTCTGTATGTTGAACTTTACTTATCTCACAGGATATGTGCTCTGCCACTTAACCTTTGCCTGAAAATTCTAAGCAAGCCCCACTCCTAGCCCCACTCTTATCCCCACTCTCCTCTACCCCAATCTTCTAGGCAGCTTTGTCCTTATCATACTTTCAAAAGAGAAGTAATTCAGTTCAGAGTACAATAGCACTGTCATCTTGTGAAGCACTCTTGCTTCCATGTGGGTAGAACAGGGCAATTCTTGATTTAAAAGACCAAGTGTTCCTAGCTTACCGTCTTCTCTAAGTACAATTCATTTACCTATGTTCTGCCTGTTCTGTGCTCAGAAGTTCTGCCCTTGATATATTCAGTGAACGGAAACCTATGATTAAATATAAGGAGTACATATTCTTTTATATATGAGTCATACTTTATAAGCTATGTTATCTTCCACATTTCTCCACCAAAGACTTTATAAGATGGAATAGAAATTACTGTCCTCACTTACTCCTGCAAAGACTGAAGTATAAATACATCCACTTCTTAAGAGTTTGTCAACTGTAGAAGGAAGACTTTAATTGAAGTTAGTAGAAGCAGAACAGTCAGCAAAGGAAAGTTGCAAGCCATCATGGTATCAGACACAGACAATTCCATGTAAAAGAACCTCTTCCCCTGGTTCTGCTCAAGGATTTCCATGGAAGCAGGTGGGTTTGAGTGAGTTTTTCTTGTACAACAAAGATTTTCTCCATGAGGTGATGTGCTGGATAGTTTTATGTCAACTTGACACGAGCTGAGGTCATCTGAGAGGAGGGAACCTCAATTAAGAAAATGTCTTCATAAAATCGGATTGTAAGCAAGCCTATAAGGCATTTTCTTAATTAGTGACGGATGGGCCCAGCCAATTGTGGATGGTGCTATCCCTGGGCTGGTGGTTCTGAGTTGTATAAGAAAGCAGGCTGAGCAAGCTGTAAGGAGCAAGCCACCAAACTGTACCCTCCATGGTCCCTGCATCAGCTCCTGGCTCCAGGTTCCTGTCCTGTTTTAAGTTCTTGCCTTGACTTCCTTCAATGACATACTCTGATATGGACATGTAAGCCAAATAAACACTTTCCTCCCCAATTTGCCTTTTGGTCATGACGTTTCATTGCAGCAATAGAAACCCTGACTGAGACACATGAGCAGAGAGGTTTTCCACTTAAGAAAAGCAGAGCCTGGGAAAGAGTTTTCAGCAATCTCAGAAGGAGAGGCTGGAGACAACCAGAGGTGAAAAGGGCAGAAAGCAAGGGGGAGGGAGAAGGAGGGAGTGACAGAGAAGCGAAAGTGTGAAACCGGTTGCCCCCAATTTATCTTCATGAGAATTTGCTATGTGAAAATACCCGCTTGAAAATGAGATAAATAAAGAAGTAATTATTTGCATTACAAATTAACTTTTCACTTCAAAAGAGTATTTGCCACAGGTGTGACTCTGTGATGTGAGACTTTAGAAGAGAAGGTAAGTTGGGAGATTTAAACAATAGGACTTCATTCCTGCAATGAAGGGGAAGACAAAGAAAGAGGTGATCCTGTAGGGAGTTCTCTGCAGAGCACAGGCTTTGACATGGACAGGAACGGAATGGAGGAGGATAAAGTCAGCAATAAGCCAAGTCTTTTGAACAGAGCTGCTTTGCTTAAGGAAAAGAAGCACACATGCGCATGAACGCATGCACGCGCACACACACACACAGACTCATATTTTGAGTAAGAAGTGTAATGTCAATAGACTGTAAGAGTTTGCACATTTTTATTTGTTTATTTTGCTTCTGAATTCTCCAAGGTGCAAAAGATGGTTTTAACAAAATGGGGATGATGGTATTTTTCTTAGAGAGAGAATGTATTTGTGTAGAAGGCATACATTGATATTAACTCTATTGCAAAAGGGACAGAGATCCTGAGAATCTTGTCATCCAGGACAGAAGCATTACCAGAACAAATCTGAGATGAAGATTGTGAAGGGCAGATACAGAAAAGGGTCTGGACTTGGAATACGTTGACCAGCAACACTTCTCTGTTTCTCCCTCTGCTCACAGCCTAGGTCATTCCACTAAAATGTATCAATTGCTTGGTATAGGTGGACTTCTCCTGTGAATGCAAGGAACTCAGCTCAGCTCCCTTAGGGAACCTAGAAAAGAGGAAAACCAAGTCTCTGAGGCAATAGCCAGAGGGAAAGGACACAAGGGCTCAGCACACAAGTTTTAAAGGAGGCGACCCCGGAATTGAAGAAGCACCACCTTAGTTACTCTTTGCTACTGGGATTCAGTAGCTTGTAGTCACAAAATAGGGAAGATTTATTTTGTTTCATGGTTTCAGAAGGTCTCAGGTCATCATGGCGGAGAAAGTAAGGAGGAATCCATGCTGGTGAAGGGAGAGTGTACTGAAACCAGGCGGTAGGGGGTAACCTCAAAGACCCGCCCCTAGTGTCCATCACTAGCAAATAGGCCTGTGTCTTAAAAATTCCACAGCCTTCTAAAATAGCACCACCAGCTGGTGAACAAGCATTCACATCATGAGCCTGCAAGGGATATTCAAGTTTCATAACACAACATGCATTTAGTCCAACTTCAGGAGTTTCATTATCTGAACAGTGTCAGCAACCTAAAAGCCCAAAATTCAGTCTTTTCTAAAACTCAAATCAAACCTTAAAGTTTATTTTAGGCTTATTTGTTTTATTTCATGTGGGTGTATGTTTTGCCTCTGTGTGTGTGTGTGTGTGTGTGTGTGTGTGTGTGTGTGTGTGATGTGTGTACACCATGTGTGTGCCAGGTACCCATGGATGTCAGGAGAGGATATTAGGTTCCTTGGATTGAAGTTCTGGTTGGTTGTAAGCCAGCATATGAGTATGGGGAATCAAATTCGGGTCCTCTGGAAGAATAAGTGCCTTCAACTGCTGAGCCCGTCTCTCCAGCCCCAACAAGGCAGACTTTCAACTTTTGAGTCCCAGTATCATAAAAATAGAACTTACATAACTCCAATATACAATGGTGTATTGAAGCAAAAGTTCCCTTTCTATGTGCTTCTTGAGACATTGCAGATATGGCTGCTGTGTCACATGTGGAGTAGGTGGCAGAGAGGGGATAGGCTATGTCTACGCTCAGTGTTCTGACCTATGAACATCTGAAAGATTAGTAGCCTAACATTCACTGAGACTACTGTCAGTCTGGCACCAGTGGGCCTGGATAGGGAGTTAGTCTGAGATGATCACCAATCCAGAACTAGGACAGGGAGCAAGCCGGAGACTAGAACACATTTTGGGAACATCTGGGGACACGTTGATATCCGAGGGTTGTGCAGAAATTGGCCTCAACCTTCACATGGGCATTGTGTGAGAGCTGGCCCTGGGGGGCATGAGAGGAGGAGAGCTCACCCACCCTTAGCCATCTCCTGCAATACTCAGGACAGCAGGCTCTACTTTGCAGGAGTTACTAGTGAGCCACTCTTATGGGGAGGCATGAACAAGAGAGAGATACTCTGTTCCTCCCTCACCACCTGTGGTGGGAGATCTGGCCCTGGGGTCATGAGAGCAGGAGAGCCGGTGGGCAGACCAGCCCAGGTACCCCTCAGGCCCAGATCCAGGCCTTTGAATTGGCCCACCCCAACTTCAACCCCATCAATGAACTGCTGGAGCGCATGAAGGGCCCTGTCCTACAAATCTAAAACTACAGGATCTCCATAACACAGGACAACAACATGATATCGAAGATGAGTCCCAGTGAGGTTCCAGTACTGATGGAGTGACAGAAGCCAGGGGGCTCGTACGAGACCAGTGAGTCATTGCAGTGAACATTTGCAAGCAAAGAAGTGTGGACAAAAGGTATACTGTGGAACACCCTGTGACACATTACAGCTTCCACAATGAGTTTTGTTTTTCTCTGTTGTGGGGGAGGTTGCAAGGGTGGAGCGTGGGTCTGAGTGGAGGGGGAGATGGGTAGGGTTGGGACGCATGGTGTGAAATGTACAAAGAACCAATAAGAAGTTTTTTTTTTTAAAATATCTTCTACAACGGAGGGAAATTGGACTAAAGCAAGAATGAAGCCTACAGGAGCAGACACCAAATACTGTGTCTTCGTTTCTAGCATCCAGGAATCAGGATGTCATTAAGTTGGCTCCAACAGACATAGGAAGCCCTTCTTCCATGACCCTCCTACCTGTAACATACTTGGCCTTTCACCTAGGCGGGCTCTCTCGTTGTCTACAGCTTTCTTTAGCAAATGTCATGTGATATTTAGCATCTCCAAAAATCCTCCAATTTCCATTACAGTGTACTGATAACTTTATGTACCACCTTCTCAGGGGGCTTCCCTCAGTGAATTTGAGGCTATGCACTTGGCCTCACAAACATTCTAGTCTTTTAAGGGCACTAATATTATCATACCAGAACCTCATTATTAAGATCTAACTTCTCCCTAATTATGTCCCTATAGGTACTATGTGATTATATTGTTGGTCCCTATAGGTCTATGTGATGGTTTGTATATGCTTGTCCCAAGGAGTAGCACTATTAGAAGGTGTGGCCTTGTTGGAGGAAGTGTGTCACTGTAGGGTTGGGCTTAGAGATCTTCCTCTTAGATGCCTGAAGATGCCCAGTCTGTTCCTGGTTTCCTTTGGATAAAGGTGTAGAACCTTCAGCTCCTCCTGCACCATGCCTGCCTGGATGTTGCCATGTTTCTGCCTTGATGACAATGGACTAAACCTCTGAACTTGTAAGCCAGCCCCAAGTAAATGTCTTTTATAAAACTTGCATTGGTCATTGGTGTCTGTTCACAGCAGTAAAACCCAGACTAATATAGAAGTTGGTACCAGGAGTGGGGTATTGCTGTGATAGGCCTGACCATGCTTTTGTTTGGAAGAATGTGGGTTTTGGAACTTTGGATTTGGAAAGTCATGGAATGCTTTAAGTGGGGCTTAGTGGGCCAGCCTAGTAGGAATATGGAATACAGTGATATTGAGGGTCATTTGAACTGTGTAGGCCTTATGACTCAAAATGTTTCAGTGGAGAACTTTCATATGTGGTTGAGAGACTGGTTTTGTGATGTTTTGTTGAAGAACAGGGCTGCTTTTTGCCATTGTCTGAAGAGACTGCCTAAGGCTAAGGAAAAGAGATGTATATTAATTGCATTGACAAAGGAAGTCTCAAAAAAGCCCAACAGAGACTTTGTTCTCTGATTAAGTCTGATGAAACGCATTTTGAACAAACATAGCAAGCTGAGAAAGGAAACATACAAAATATATAGTTTGAGCATTAAAGGGACACCAGGAAGTGAAATGGAGCTGAATTCAAGGATATTAAACTGAATTAAGGAAGTAGTGACTTTGAGGCAAGATTCCTCCCAGCTAAGTTTAGGTTCAGGCATGGTAGTACAAGCCTTTAATCCCAGGAGACAAAGATAAGCAGATCTCTGAGTTCAAGGCCAGCCTAGAACAGAGCAAATTCTAGGTGAAGAAAAACTTATATCCAGGTTTGGTGGATCACACCTTTAACCCAGTGCTTAGGAGACAGGCATGCAGAGCTCTGAATTCAAAGTCAGTCTATGGAGCAAGATCCAGGACAGCCAAGCTTAAGCAGTGAAGGAGTTGGAATAAAGGAAGCTAGTGATAAGGTAATAGAACAAGGGGGGCAATGTTCCAGCTCCTGCAAACAGCAGAACTCAGCAGCTTAGGCCATGTGTCTCTGGCTTTATATTCAAGAGGAGAAGGAGACTATTGGGACAATTGATGCTGGTTAGCTGGAGCTAAGAAATTAGTGGTGATGAAGAAAAAACCAGCATCACTTAGGTGATATTTTCTGGGAAGTGTTTCCTGAGAGCACAAAGAAGCTGTGTTCCAGAGATAGCTAAGGTTGTACCTCATGCTGCAGCTGTACTTGGTAATGTGTAAGAATAATCCAGGTGGTACTGGTTTATTCTTCATGAAGGCATCATGAAGAACAGCCGAGGTTTGGCACTGTGAGAGGCCATGTAAGGCCATTGGTGAAAGTGCAGCCTCAGTTGTAGTTGACAGCGAAGGACTGAAGGGGTCATGCAAAGGAGTTGAGGCTTGATACCATGAAGACAGCCTATGAGAGGCCTTGGTGAAGCATAGATGCAGTAGAAGACCCTAGCATATTGGAGATGCCAGTACCATGGGGTGATCACCAAGAACAGCAGTGGCAGCGGAGTGGATCAACTTGAACTTAGAGTGCCACAGAGGGCAGAGCTGGAGAAGTGACACCAGCCCTTTGGAGATGCTCAGAAGATCATGTGTGGAACTCAGACATATATATAGATATAGATATAGATATAGATATAGATATAGATATAGATATAGATATAGATATAGATATAGATGTAGATGTAGATGTAGATGTAGATATAGATATAGATATAGATATGTCAACAAAACAGCTTATGAATAAAAGTGTGTTTTAAACAAACAGCACTGGGATAACTATATGACAAGAAGATAAACTTACACTAACTGGAAGAAACAAGATACAAGAGTGTTTAGGTGCTAGATTCGGTAGCAAAGGCCTGGAAGTTTTGAATTCAGGGAGTGAGAATTCTCTACCCCTTATCCCCATTTTTGGAAATAATTAATTTCCTTCTGTCTCTATGGATCTACCTATTCTGGATATTTCTTCTTTTATAAATTTGTTTTGGCTAGTCTGGGTTTTTTGCATTTCTATATAAATTTACAATCTGCTCGTAAGATTTTTTTTTTAAAGAAGAAAAAGTCTCCTGGAATTTTGAAAGAGTCGCATAAGTATATATATCAACTTGTAGGAAATTGTCCTCTCAACATTCTGAGTATATGACATGTTAAAGGTCCCCATCCTTTTCGATTTGTTAATTTTCACAATTAAACATGTTAATTGATAGAAAACTAATCATTTGAAAGTGAATAATTCAGTGACATTTGGTAACTTACAATATCGTGCAACCACTCTCTTCCTATGCCGTCCCATTTTCATTATCATGGGAGGAAATCAGGCACCATGAAGCAGTTAGCCCTTGCTCTCCTTTCTTCCCATGTTGAGAACTACCAATCTAATCTTTATCTCTGTGAATATATCCATTCTGAATATTTAATAAGACTAAACCATAATAGATGTGATTTGTGTGTCTGGCTTCTTGCATTAGGGTAATGTGTTTATCCATATTGTACCATGAACCAATATTTTATTCCTTTGTATTGAAAAGATGAGAGTTATTTTGAGACTTTCTAGATATTATAGACCCTCCTACTAAACTTCCATGGGAAGAGAGACCAATTAGATCCCTTATGTTGCTGCTTCTAGAGTCTATTATATGAAGAAAGTGGAATAAAGTGACAGAAAGGGTAACTTGTAGTGGATGCTGGAATGCATGCATCCTGGATCTCATTTGGGGATTTGTTCCTCTAGCTGTTTAGAATGGAATAAAAGCTTTCAACTGAAGAGAGCCCCTGTCTAAATCATGCCCCCTCTTTAGAGGTAGTTGTCATCCAGTGACTGTCGGGATCATGAATGCTCTGCCTACCTCGTCGTTTCTGGTGGGATTCTTCTCTGTGAGATGCCATCATCCTTTCTGCACTTACTCTGCTTCCCCCAACCCCTTACATGTGTTGATCCCTAAGTCATAGCCTATTAAACATCTCTATTCTCTATGCAAATTTCCTTTTCAGAATTTTAATATGAGCCCTACAAAGTCAATGCAATTTGAGTTGGGTCATTAAAAATTGAATATTCCAATCATGGGGGATAATGAATCTATGGTACTCTGAACTGATTCAACAACATTTAAAGGATTATAACTTATTGAGGTCTCATAGTTTAAGAGAAACTAATAAAATGGTTATATTCAGAGGAAATCAACCGGGAGAGTAGTGCAAGAGAATGACTCTTGAGTTAGAGCTAGAGGAGTTGAAACTTTGAGAACTGTCTTAAATTCACATAAGAAAGATGGTACCTAAAGACTGGTTTTAAGAGGAGACAGATTTTGGCTGAACGATAGGGGGATTTTTTAAACATACATTTAAAAAATGTATCATTTTATTTTATGTATCTGGGTGTTTGCCTGTGTGTATGTCTATACACAGTTTGTAAGCCTGGTACCTGTGAAGGCCAAAAGAGGGTTTCAGATACGCAGGAACTAGAATTACGGATGGTTCTGGGCCTCTGTGTGGATCCTGAGAGTCAAACTCTGGTCCTCTGCATATGTGTGCTCTTATCTGCTGAGCTATCTCTCCAGACCTGGAGGGATATGTTTTTGTTTTTGTTTTTAGAGGACAATTTGTCACATGTCTTCTGAAGTAATGAGCCAGCTCCTTAATACAGATGGATGACCACAGATCAGCAGTGTTCATGGGAGGATTTCTATTCTGAGAACTGGGATACAGTCCTTTTTGATTCTCAAATCTCATGATTATAGTTTGTGATAAATTATAAACTTTTTAAGGGTCTTAATGTAGAGAGTTACAGAATCTACTCAACTGAAATACAATACTCAGTTTTATAAGTTTTTTCCTAAAGGCAAAAAATATACCTCCCATCATTTTCAGTCTGTCTAGAGTGGTATGGCAGAGAACAGAATAAATACAGGATATTTTCATGTATCTTCCCCACCAGCAATGAGTTTGCTTTTCAATTCCCTGCTTTTAAGACTCAGAGAAGCAAATGGTTGATTCTGAATTAGCTTTTACTTTTATTAATAAACATGTTTACAGGTTTTAAGGGCTCAGCAGATAATTTATAACCGTCTACAAATAGCTTAAGCTTGAATTATCATAGCCTTAGGAATTCAGGCTGAACACTTACTAAAAATAAAGTTGAACTCCAGGAATTTTACAGAGTTGACCCAGACCATGCAGGGATTATACTCTAGGGATGAAATCCAACCTCTCACATAAATGATGATAAGACTTTCATACCTATACCCAAATTTATCCACATCCCAAATCTTCTTCCTTTTGGACAACTCTCATCATATTTTATGGACTGAATTGTATTTCACAAAAAAGCAAAACTAAAGTCCTAAACCCTGGAACCTATAAATTATTTGATTTTGAAACAGAGTCTTTGCAGATGTAAGCAAGTTAAGATAATGTCATATTGGGTGAAGACAGCCCTAATCCAATGATTTATAAAAGGAAAATTCAGACCCAGACACAATGTTATAAGAAGTTGGAGGTGGAAACATGTTGCCAAAACTACGAAGCAAGTCAAGGAGATTGCCAGTAACTAGACTAGACTAGGAAGAAGTCAAGAATGAACTTTCCTTGGAGTCTTCAGAGAAAGTACAGCCCTACAAGCACCGTGACTCGATAATTCTGGCCTCTAGACCATGACTGAATACATCCAATGTTGTTTTAAATTGCCCAGCATGAAGATTCCTTGTTACAGCAGCCCTGAACACTAGTGTCCCATAACCAAGGGACTTCTGCCAGGCCAGAAGAGATGGAGTGAGAAGATGGGTTGGCAGAATTGGGCATCACGAGGGACAAAGCCAGGCCGTTTTAAGGAATATATATGTGTTCTCCTCATCTTCAGATGCCTGGTGCCTAATCTTAGATATACCAACCTTAAAAACTGTATGAAAATAGATTTCTAATCAGGTATAAATTATTCAGTCTGCAGTCTTTCACTATAGCAACATGCACAGACAAAGAAAACTACTAGCTAGTGATTTTTATCTACTCTTCAAATAGTCTCATAAGAAAGAACAGGACTTTAGGTCTCCATTTTTTCTCATGAGTAAAGTGACAGTCAGAAGAGGTTATATCACCTGCCCAAAGTCACTTGTCCTTGAGAGCACTATATCTGCAGCCCTTGACTGATGTCTGAACACTGTGTTTCCCATAAGATGGTTAGAGCCAACATGGAGTCATCCCTGCTTTTGCCTGAGGGCGTGAACATCCTTAGAAGTCTTCAGCATCTCCTCCCAGGAACCAGACTCAACACAAAACAGAAGCTCATTGCACAATAGTGAAGACAGATGATTAATTGAGGTGAGGGTAACGGAACGAGTGGGCCCAGGTCTTGTGCTTGTCCTGGACTCTCAGGTTCTGCCTCTGCCAGCCATGTACCACAGAGATGAACTGACAATGGCATCACCTGCACTGAGTCTTTGTGTCAGGAGGTAGTCATGGCAACTCACTTGCTTCCTCAGCTGATGAGTAGACAATTAGGTAGAATGGAGGAATCAAGTTAATTGCCTGTCATCTCTTCTCTGCTCCCTGTGTATTGATTCAAATTAAGCTTTTCCAGTCTTCTAATGTAAGCAGATACTAAATGAGAAGCACAGACCTGGGAGTCACGATCTCCAGCAAATAACTATTGCAAATGACACTCTTAACCTTTACACCTCTTTGTGTGTTTCTGACCCAAGCATTCACAACAACAACAAACCTCTTTGACTGACCTCCCTTGATTTCTGATCCAAGGACTCCAAACTTCCTAGTGGTAACCCTTTCTGATATCAAGTCCATTCAACTGGGCATTCCTTCTTCTTCAATAAAGATAAAAGAATTCAGATTAGAGCCTGTATTTGTTGAAACCAGGATAGTACAGAGAGAATAGGTACATAAATCAGCAGTGGATACTCCACAGCATGTGCAGCACACATGGGAGTCTGGGGTCCAAGATCTAGAAGTATTATATAACAAGTGGCCCACTAGATCAGTTGATCAGGATCTAGAGCTACATGAGATCTTGAGAAATGAAGCCCCTCCTTACCCATCCCATCCTACAGTTTCATTGTAATAGTCAGATGTAATTTTTTTGCAGTTGTTTCCATAGTCTTTGCTTGTTCTGATCTGTGTTTTCCAGGGGACTACTCTGTCTGAAACAACTTTGCTACATTTTAATAACATCTCAACTCTGACTGCATTTGTCCAGGAAATTATCTCAAAACTGAAGTTGGGGCTACCAAACACTTAGAATCCTGTGGTTTTTAAACTAGGCATCAAGCATCATAAGTACTACATATGTAAGTTCTCTCCTTACTGGACTATAAGACATCTGAAGGGAGGTGAGGCAATAACTAGGTCTTCCTGAACAGTGCCCTTTGGTACTTAGTGCAGTGCCTGACACATAAGAAGGAGATAAATGAATATTTATTGAATAAATGGTTGATTTAATAAAATGGGTAATGAAGTATTGGAGATGATGCTCTAGAAGAGGGAAATGTTTATTTGAATGAGTTGAATGTTGATTGGAATACATTAAGATTTCTGTACTACTTACAGTTTATTCAAATAGTGGGAAAGTGTGGTATTTCTTTGGATTCTGGAAGAGTCTTCCCCAAGAACTATGCCCTGATTCATTCAGCCCTACATCTCTTCTGAGATTTGCGGTCATGTTGGCAATGAAAATAATGAGCCCTTACAGAGACTAAAGCAGCAATCACTGGGCCTTCATGGGTCTGAGCTAGATCCTCAGCATGCATGTTATGGTACTGTAGCTTGCTGTTCTTGTAGGACTCCTAATAGTGGGAGCAGGGGCTGTCTCTGACCCTTTCACTTGCTTTTGGGACCTTTTCCCTCCTACTGGGTTGCTCTGTTCAGCCTTGATATGAGGGTATGTGCCTAGTGTTATTGTATATTGCTATGCTAGGTTCAGTTCATGTCCCACGGAGGCCTGCTCTTTTCTGAAAGGAAATGGAGGAGTGGATCTGGGGGGTGAGGGGAGGTGTGTGTTGGTGGGGGAGGACTGGGAGGAGTGGAGGAAGGGGAAGTTGCAATTGGGATGTATTATATGAGAGAAGAAAAAGAAAGAAAGAAAGAAAGAAAGAAAGAAAGGAAAGAAAAAAGAAAAGAAAGGAGGGACAGAGGGAGGGAGAGGAGACAGACAGACAGAAAGACAGACAGAAAGACAGACAGAATAATGAGCCCCAACGTTGAACGCGCTAGATCATGGTAGGAACTGGAGAGGTAGAAGAGATGGCATGGAGGATCTTGGGACAAAGAGGTTGCCGTGGGAATGTTTGGGATTTCTCTTGGAAGTTCTTCCTGGGCCAGAAAAAAATTCTGGGAAGTAGACATTGTACAGACTAATATACACTGTGGAGTCAATAGGTTCTTTATAGGTGCTAAACAGGTGTTTATTGATAGAAGTGACAATGTGACTTCACAGTAAATCTATATGGAGTTAAAAGTCTTTGCAAGTCCTTGGGGGAATGTGGCAAAGAAGACTGAGCAGTGAGGTAGGATTAAGGACAACTGGCTGCCTTTAACCCACTGGGGCCGCAGTTCTGAGCCTTAGTTCTCTTTTATATAAGTGAAGGAGAGGGTAGAACCAATCGCTCTCTAGAACTGATTCATGTAGCAGGGTTAGATTCATCCTAGGACCTCCACCCTGTTCTTTTCTTCCCACCTTCCTCTGCCTCTCCTCTTTGGCAAGGACCCATGTGTCAACATGGCAATCAGATGTACATCCAAATCCACTTATTGCCAGTGCTTGACCTGCAGACACATGTTTAACCTCCTTCTGTCTCAGTTACCCCATCTATGAAATGATGCCATTTACCTAAGATTATTATAAAGGTTGGTTCACTTGATACCAAGACAAGATACAGAGGGGTGGGAGGGATGGCTCAGTGATTAAGAGCACTTGCTCCTCTTTGAGAGGTTCTGGGTTCAATTCCCAGTTCCAACATGGCAGCTCCAGTCCCAGATGATCCAAGGACCTCTTCTGATCTTGCAGATACCAGGCATAGGTGTGGTGCACATACATACATGCAGACAAAACTCTCATACACATAAAGCAAAATGAAATGAAATGAAAATTATCTGCTGTCATTCTTCCTCACAAAGTTATTGATACCGGTGCTTAGATTTCTGCCTCTAGAATTCTGATTTTTTTTTTTACATAGAATTCTGTAGTATTTTACCCAACAGGCTCTTCTGTTTTTATTTGTTTTGCATGGGGGAACCTAGAAATCATAAACCTTTACTTTTTACAGATTTAACTGTTCAGGATTCAGCTTTGCTTGTAGAATAAACCTATCATTCCACATAACACTAAGTATAAGAGGCAGTGGGCAGAGAGGATTCAGGTTTTCACACTGTGTTACAATACCAGTTATTATAGATAATAACACTTTTAAGTGCTGGAATCAAAGCATTCAGGACTATCAGACAACTGACTCATTAGGATCAGAGGAATAAAGATGGGGAGGGGGGGAAGTCTTGGATTCTTTGTAAAGTTCTTGGGCTCTTTAAAGTTTTAACAGCATGGCAGCCACTATCTGTCATGCTAGGTACTAATGCTCTTAAAGGTAAATTTATTGAAGTTCAGACTGACAGCTTTTCATAAATTATCCATAAATTTGATCTCGATTCTGCAATCAATAAAAAGTAGCTTCTTTAGGTGAGAAGGTAAATGATGTGAGTATTCTAGCTCTTTCTAAATGCTATTTTGAGTGACATTTACAAATTATTTCTGGGGTGTGTGTGTGTGTGTGTGTGTGTGTTTTCTTGAGACACCACACCCAGCTCTTACTACACAGATGTTAGAGGGTTGATGCTCAGGAGCTGACTAGGACTCTATAAAGTCTATCCATGTGATGTTTTGGAAAGCCATCCCCCTAGTACCCTCAGTACCGAGATCCTCTGAAAGTCTAGGCAAGTCACTACCACCCACATGGGCAAAAGCAAGGGGAAAGTGAAGTCTTTGAGGACAGCAGCTGCCTCAGTCATTGTTATCTTTGCAGAGCCTGGGAGGCAAGTAACACTTTTCAAACACTTGGTGGGTATCAAGGTCTGAAAGTTTTGGGTCTCTATTAAGCAGATGGAAGTTCCTGGCTAGGAAAATCTTCTAATGATAGAAAGCACATGGAAGGCGCTCTCTGAACCATGAAGTTCAGTCACAGCACTGCAGAGGGAATTGACTTGCCCTCTTCACTTAAATGACTTGCCCTGAATGATTCTGGAAACCAAGACACCAGAATTGTCTTGATAAAGTCAGAAACTAAAGCAAAGGGCCCTCTTAGCCAGAGTTTACATGTAAGGGTAGCAAGAGACAAAGCCTCAAGTCCCAGTATGGGATAGTGTCCCTTCTGGAGTGAGAATTTCCCTCATCAAATGCAGCCAATTCTATTCCACAGAAAGGCAGGGCATATAAACATTGGCCTTGCCTTTCATATTTCAGGACACAGTGAAAGAAAACAAGCAAATGGGCCCCGTGGATGCTTAAGGTTAGCTGTGCTGACAGTTAATTACAGGCCTGAAAGAAGCGGAACTTAGTGTTCTACAAGACGGCTTTCTGACTGTGACTTCAAGGACCCCTGGCAGGCTGAGACAGTTGAGACCTGCTCATTTTTCCTTCACTACACTGCATCATGTCTCTGGTGACAATTCTCTCTGTGTGTGTCCCATATATTATTTTTTAAAATCAACTTCTCTCTGAGTTATTGCCTAGCACTTAGCAATCTGAAGACTGGCAGGATGAAGGCAGATGTAAGCTGGGGAGGTAGAACATTCTATCGTGGAGTAAACAGTTTCTTATTCCTAACCCAGGTGGTCCTGCTTCCCGAATCTTCTTCATGTGGTAACACGTGCCAGAGGCCAGGGCAGTCATTCCAACCAGAACTTGCTGGGCAGGACTACAAACTGCCTGGCATCTTGACATGGGTAAAGGGAGTGTCTCTTCTCCTTCAGCAGGACAGGATCTTGAGGAAGGCTTTGCGGAACTCCACGTTGAAGGTGGTATAGATCACAGGGTTCAGGGCACTGTTCACGTAACCTAGCCACGTTGTGGCTCTGTAAAGCTCTGGGGACACGTGGCATGCCTGACAGTGGGTATTAAGAACGTGAGTCAAGAAGAAGGGCAGCCAGCAGACAATGAAGGCCCCTGGGTTGCAAAGAAAGAGAGAAACTGGATAAGGAGTTTGCTTACCACTTTCCTTAGAACATGAAAAACAACTTATAAGTCATCTCTCTCTCTCTACTGGGCACTCTACTGGGAGTTTTCCATGCTGTTTACTTTCTATTTGCATAGCTTTGCTTTCGCTCAGTGATTTGCCTTTTCTTTCACTGGTATCACACATTTATTTTTTACAACAACTCTGTAAGGTAGGTATGATTAGACACACGCGTGTCTCTGAAGGGGCACCTATTCCAATGTCTTTCATCTGCTTCAGGCCTTTGTTGCTAAATTAGCTTTCTAGTTTGACCTTTAGGAATTTCTTGGCCAATCCTTTTTTTTTCCCCATTTGCATTAAAATCAGATATTTGTTCAGTGCCTTCCTATGCAGGGAGGATATCTGATAAAGACGATAAAACCCTTCAAGACCCAATCAATCCAGTCCCTGTGCTTGGAAGTCTGAGTATGAGGACACTGAGGGGCCTCAGTGAACCTGGCCATGATGGAATCATCCTCACTAATGTTTGTGATATCTGTGATTCATCGACCTTTAATTAATTAGATGTTAGAATTTAGATTCTCTGTTATGAAACCTAAAATTGGCTATATACATAGAGGAGAACAAGGTAAATACAGGATCATGGAAAGAGAAGAACCACCCGCTACTGAAAGATCATCACTTTTTGATATCTTGATGAATTTGTTTTGTCCTTCTTTTCCTGTATTTAAATGATCTAGGCAGCGTCATATCTTACGACAGTAGAGTTTTGCCATTCTATTTTCTCCCTTATATTTTAAAGTAAATAAATACTTATTAAACACCCAAATGTGTACCAGACACTTTTGTTAAGTCATTATCATTCAATTTATACATACATGACAGCCCAAATTAAATGGCTTCATAAATTTCATTGAGGTTTTTTGTGAGTCTCCATCAGAGTTAATATTCATACAGAAACCTTTTCGTTTGTATTATAGATATTTTATAATTCAATTTCCAATGTTCTTTAAAGGTGGCTATAATAGCCCCCATTGTAGCACCCAGCACTAGCTTCAACTAACCATCTAACCCAACCCAAACTAGCAACTCAGACTTACCAAGCACAATGACCACCATCTGGGTGGCCTTCTTCTCTCGAAGTGGTACTCCCCGAGGCTGCAGGGGCCCCAGCTTCAGGGATGTGGATAACCTGCCATTGCTGAGTTTTCGAACCTCTAAGCTGAGCTTGGGTGCCATGGTGGGACTTAAGGAGTTCCGAGCCCTCTCCACCGGGCTCATCCCTCCCCCTCCTTCGAAGCTTGGGTGACTCAAGGCATTGTCTTGGCAGATGCTGTAGTAGCGCTTCAGTTCCCCACGCGTCTGGCCAGGTGAGAGGGGTTGCAGGCGTGACAAGAGAGGGTCCTGGCATTTCTGGGGATATTGTTTGTCTTCAATGTGCTCCTGAAAGGGGAAGACAATGAAAATCAAATGTAGGAAACCCTTGTGTACACCGTACAGGGGGAGTGGTGGGACCAGGGGAAGTTACGGAAATCTGCTTCTGACTTTACAACTGAAAAGCAGCTACCACCATAGAGCATTCCATCATCACCTCAACCCAGGAGGAAGGCACCCAAGCACTGTAGTCTGGCCTTTCTGAGTTAAAAAGACCTGGGTATAGCAATTAACATGTTAAGTGCCATCCAGGAGATGTAGTAGGCAAAATCTGGAGCATGGGAAACCCTACATGGTAAAGGGCTCGAGTTCTTTTTTTTTTTTTTTGCATTTTTTATGGATATTTTGTTTATTTACATTTCAAATGTAATCCCCTTTCCTGGTTTCCCCTCTGGAAATCCCCTCTCCCATCCCTCTTCCCCCTGCTTCTATGAGGGTGTTCCCCCACCCACCCATTCCTGCCTCTCCACCCTGGCATTCCTTTCTACTGGAGCATTGAGCCTTCACAGGACCAAGGGCCTCTCCTCCCATTGATGTCCAACAAGGCCATCCTCTGCTACATATGCAGCTGGAGCCTTGGGTCTCTCCATGTGTACTCTTTGGTTGGTAGTTTAGAACCTGGAAGCTCTGGGGAGGTCTGGTTGGTTGATGTTGTTCCTCCTATGGGTTGCAAACCCCTTCAGCTCCTTCAGTCTTTCTCTAACTCCTCCATTGAAGACCCCGTGCTCAGGCTTCAAGTTCTTAAACAAATTATAGTTACAACCACTTCTGAGATGTAAAGGTATGGACCTTGGATACTTGGTATTTGATTCTTAAGAGGGTATATGTGTATTTGTTAATGGGAGCATACATGAAATAAGATCGGTCACAAATTGATGACTACTGAAGCTAGCTTAGGGTGACTCTGGGTTTGTTCTGTCTTTTCATTTAAAAATTTTTTTTAATTAAATTTTTCTTTTTTTTAAGATTGGGTGTCATGTAGGGCAGGCTGGCCTTCAATTTGCCAGGAAGTTTCTAATTCTCCTGCTTCTACCTCCCAAATACCTGGGGTTCTAGGTATCTACCACATTTTTAATTTTGAAATTTTGAATATTAATATGTAAAAGAGGAAAAAGAAAAGAAAGAAACTTAAAATTTGCACCATACCTATCCTAGTCAGTAGATGTTATCCTTCAAGAAGTTAACTGTCTTATACTTCTACTGTAAGATAAAAACACACTAGGAAAAATAGAATGTATTTTTGCCTGGGGAATGGGCTGGATACATGTGTGTTTGACATTTGAACTTTTCATATTTGAAAGATTAGACATGTGTGTCAATCCTGAATGGGAAGTAGGATTCTGTAACTCCTACTACTGTAGTCATAAAAGCCAGCTATTCTTTCTTATCCTTCCTCTGTTCTGCTCTCCAGGTTAGCTAGAAACTGGTACCTGAACCAAGCCCAGACAAGGGGAGATTCATATTGTGAGCTTTTGGGATGGAGACTTCAGAACTATTGGGTTTTGTTCTGATGTGATTTCCTAATCATTAATATGAGTGCATTTTGTTCTTCCAATCTACAATCAAGACAATGTTCATGAGTAAGGTGGCCTCTATTATCAAAAAAAATCACAATATTTAACTTCTAATGTGTTTTAGTTGGGGTTGTCGATTAGTTGGGAGTGCCTGTGGAACAGGAGAACACCCTGCTTCCATGAAACTAGTGTGACTATCTGTCCTACAAGAAGAGAGTGATTCTTCCAAGATCACATGCTGGTGAAGGTGTTTCTCAGTTTGCTCTGTAAATCTTTAGCCCTACCTCCATAGCTGATGTGTGAAACGCTGATTCCTTTGTGGCCAGATGGCTGATAGAAAGACTTTTACCCACATATGACAAGACCTCATTCTCCACATTCCTGGCAATACAACCTCACTGCTCACCCATCCCTCCTGGGAAGTCAGCACTTCTCCTTTAGCCTTGGCATCTCCTTAGACCATGGATCTGCCACGTTCATTTTAAACATCTCATCTATCTGTTCTCATTTATATCAAGAGTCTCTAATTGCTACATCAGGCTCATGTACGGAGTTGTTAATTAATTACAGAGACTGGGACAAGGCTCAACTCCTCATCATTATCAGGGTTTGAAGTTTAATTCCTGGTGTAAGCACTGGAAGAGGAACCCTGCTCTTGTCTTTGACATCTTTAGCTTCTTTTCTGCACTCAGCTAGCTTGGTATGCCAAGGTCTGGCTTGAGTTAGATAGGTAAGGTGTAGGGTGACCATACAATTGTCATGGTTTTGTACACTGTCAGTAACAATCAGAGCTCTTAGAAGTTTTATTTCCCATGTGTCCATTTCATTGATATCTTTTCTCCATCTACTGCAGATGGCTCTAGATGGCATCCTCACACCACATCTGAAAATCATTGACTCCAGTCATTAAGATCTATCCTACTAGTCCTATGATTTCTGAATGTCCTTGTTTGAAACTTGTTCTGAGACTTTACTCATGAAGACTCTGGAATCTTGGCGTATATTACAAATACATGTGTGGGATCAGTGAGGAATTCTGCTTTGTGAAATCAAGACAAATCAGCATCTCAGGGAAAGATGTCTTACTCTTTCCTCATGATCCAAGACACACCCACTTACCATTTGTCCCGTGGCATCTGACAGAAACCTGGCTCTTATTGAAAACTGCCGAATGGGATGCAGCCGCAGACAGGAAGACTGGGGAAGGTTGAAGGAGAGACAATCAGTTGTGGGATAATTTACAAAATTGAACTATGTCATATGTAATTATGTAGCATGACAGTACTTGGAATGCAATTTATTCCTATCCTAAGCCTTAGGTCATGATCTCCTATCTCATGAGGACTGTTGTCTTTTTTCTAGGCAGGTCTTAGAACTTTGACTTTGAGAGTCTGATCTACACAGGTCATCAGAGATTGAGCTAGACACCCAAACTGGTTCTGTCTTTAAGACTAAACTCAGTTCTTTTTCACCCCAGAAAGCCCTTTCCTGAGGCTTAGTCATTCTTCTTAGCCTCTATTGCATTTAATATTTGGGCACCCCATTGCTTTCACGTCATGCGTGGAAAACATTGCAACTGGTTCTGAGTTTTTCATTGTTTTTTTTTCTTTTGAAGGGGGGGTGATGGAAGTGAGGTTCATTTTCATGTCCAATTTCCAAGCTCCTTGAAAATAGTGGCATTATAATATAATGGTCCTTTTGCTAGTTGGTTGGAAATGATTGGTATTCATGGCAGAGAAATCACCATGTGGCAGGCAGCAGTGTGAGCAAAATCTAAAGCTCAAGGAACAGTAAGATCAATGTGAGACTCCAAACTTCCTTTGTAGAGCCTAGAAAAAGCCATCCCCCAAACTGGTCAGTTCCCCGACACAGGGGCAGATCAGGAAGGCAGGAAAAGGTGGATGATTCTTGGAATGAGTGATTTAAGGACAGAAAGCAGTGCACGGTACAACTGTCACAGTAAAATGCTACCACGTCCCCAACCCAGACCTTGCGGGACATCTGAACTGCAGTGGGTGGAAGGCCCTAAAGAGACATGGAACAATTTAAAAAGCATGCTATCGGCTTATCAAGAAAGGTGAGATCTTGGGAGAGCCAGTACACTCTCATTATTGCATTTCCTATCCTACGATGCCAGTTGGATAGAAGGTGATGTGATGGCACCGGTATCCTAAGTGTGGGTGCTGGCACCATGCTCGCAGATGGTCACATGGAGGCAGAGGGCTGCTATGTCTTCCCCCAGCTCCTGCCAGGTGCTTACCTGCTGAGGGAAGCCAGGCCTGATGCTGATGCACTGGCTGTTCTGTCGAGTGAGGATCCGTTTTCTTCGCCTTTGCCTCAGCACCATGTAGATCCTGGCATAGACCAGGACAGTCACCCCGAAGGGAACATAGAAGGACACCACTGAAGAGTAAATGACAAAATCAGGGTTGGAGATGGAGCAGATGCTGGGATCCCCTGTGAGTAGGAGAAGGGAGAAAGGAATACAGTTATCCTCAGTGTGGAGCATTGAGCATGAGTCCATCCACATAATATGATACGGGGGTGTGGATGGGAATGTTTGGTCTCAGGCACCTATGTTGTCAGTACCCTGAAGGAAGCAAGCTAATTCATCTTTGTACTTCTTGCAGTTGACTTAAAAAAAAAAGTTTACCAATAATTATATTCCAGACACTGATCTGAACAGAGACTGTGAAGATGAATAGGACGGTGTCTGCCCTTGAAGGAGCAAACAGTCTAGCTAGATGGATGATCTCTTCCATGCAAATGGTCAGTTGTAACTCAGAGGAATGTAGTCTGTGAAGCTTAGGAGGGGCACAGACTGAGAGTGGAGGCTTCTGAGATGATGACACACCCAGGAAGGAGGCTGTTGGTGTGGAGGCACGAACAGACAGCTGAATGCCATGACAGAAAAAGGCCTCTTTTGGATCCAGAGTGTGGGTTTAAGATGTGGCAGGTGGTAGAGGAACGGAAGACGGGTGTTTGGTTTTCTAGGAACTCCTAGAACTGGGTAGGATGGAAAGAGAGACCAGAAGGAGAATGTGAATTCAAAGGACTCCTTGTCCTCTGGTCTATAGAGATGGCTCAGTAGTTACAAACAATTGCTGCTCTTGCAAAGGACTCTGGTTCGTTTTCCAGCACCCACATGGTAGCTCACAACCACCTGTAACTCCAGTTCCAGGGGATCCCTCACTTTTTTTTCTGCCCGCTATATATATATATATCTGGTACACACATATGCACATAAAATAAATAAATGTTTAAAACATAAAGAGTTCTTGCCCCTAATTTATGGCCCAGAGTGCTCCTTCAACTTCTCTTTGGGAAGCCCTATGATTTCAGTTTCTTTACTAGAAGATGTTGAGATTCATCCAGTACTCAGGATAAGGGCAGAGACTTGCTCCACCTTGAAACGAAAAAGGATAGCAAGTTAACATGGGCCAGGCAAGGATTTTATACACATGATCTTTTCCAATCATAATGGGGGGGGGCATTATTGTCTCTATTCTTAGATACACAGGCTGGAGTTCAGAAAGGTTCACTAAGTGGACTAATGCAATGTAACCTGAAAGAATCAGGTGTGCCAACAACTATTACTGATAATGTGGAATGAGTCACAGAAGTGCTCTGTCCTGGAGTAGAAGGAGGCGGAAAGTAAAAATTACAGAAAGAAGGTTGATTTGGGGGTTAGACTGGCTAGAGATGTGTCCTGAGATGTGAAAGGGCAGAAAGGGCAGTGGCCACTTGGGGCCCAAGTTCTGATTCTCGGTCTTCTGAAATAGGCCAAGGATAGAGAGCTCAGGGTGTAAGACCAGAAGGACCTGCTGCTTCTTAGCTGAGTGACCTTAGCACTGTCATCTGAGGTACGCAGCTTTAGTTTCACTAGCCACAAAAGGATAAAAATATTTCTTATATAATAGCTATGAGAAATAATGAAGATAAGTGGTTGCTATGATAATTATCATTGTTTATTTGTTATATCATTGTTTATGTCTTCTGAGTTTTTCGGACTTAAGATGGGATTGAAATTGAAGTTTGCAGAAAGACTCACAGGGAACAAGATTTGTGGGGAATGGGAGGGGAGGAGAGAGGAGAAGAGGGGAGAAAAAGGAATGGGGGGAGGGGTAAGGAGGGAAGGGAAGGGGAAAGGAGAGGAGGGAAGGAAATGGGAGGGGAGAAAAGGGAAGGGAAGATAAGGGAACAGGAGGGGAGGGCAGGGCAGGGAGAAAAACAAAAAAAAGTTAAAGTGAAAAGAGAATGTGTCCAGCACCCAGGGAGGCTTTTCAGTGACAGCACGGCCCAGCATCCTTGCAGGCTGCTCCCAAATCGTCTCATGCTGTTGGAGATGGCATGAAATTGATGCCTTCTCACCCGACCTTACATCAGCATCCCTTAGCAAACAGCACATACGGCCCTGAGTGGTGATCACCAAACTGACATCTGCTGTTCTGGGGGACAATGAGTTGGGGGCAGGAATGGGGTGGCAGCTGGTGGGCCTTCTCAGTCCCTAGGGAGCCATGTAGTCGTGATCACTGAAGCTACTGAAGTCAGCTCGCCTGCTGTCACTGGCCCAGATCTCAGTGCCACCTGTGGTGAGGAGGAGTCTCAGCATGTGTTGGTAGGAAGGGGCCAGGGGACTTGCTTTCCCAAGATTTAGCTCTCTGCCAGCCTTGCTGACTGTTCCTCATTTGTCCCAGTATATTCGACCTCTCCCTTTCTCTGCCCTCTTTGGTACTGGGAGGCTAACTCCCATAAATGAACTACTTTTGAAAATAACCGAGTCAAAGGTAGGTATAGTATGCTTCTCTGTACACACACACACAGACACACACACACACACACACACACACACACTTGTTACAAGCAACATCTTTCAGGAATATTAGTGTTTACTTTGGAAGAGGGGATGGGGGGCTCTGGCAATCCGAGGTAGGAGGCAGACTGACATAGATAGAAGTCTCTGTGTATCTCATTACACCTTATGAATGTTTTATCATGTGCAAGCATTTATTTTTCCATTAAAAACATTGTAACTGTGTGCATGAAAGAAGGAGCGCAGGAAGATGGAGCCAGGAGCTATGTCAGGGTCCTTGACCATGATGTGCCTCACTTACAGTTGCTGGACTTGCTTCGCTATCCTGTCCTACATCCCCCGCTGAAGTCAACTGCTGTCTACACTCTGGTCAGGCTTTTTAGCCTCTTCCAGAGTCCCTCCCACCAGGCTATGTGGTCTCATGTCTGCACAGCAGGCAGGGAGACATTGGAGTCAGAACCGATGATACTATGGGACGGCATCCAGTCATCAGGGCAGTGGGAGGCCTCTCATGACAGAATCCTGAATGCCTCTCTACTGAGTCCTCAAGAGCTGGTTTGGGAAGCTGAAGCTCCCTCAGGAGACATGGTGCCTTTGTCTGATGATTGATCTAAGATTGTACTGTATGGAAGCATGGTAGTTACTGACAGGATATGTGGATGAAGGAAAAAAAGAGGAAAATGTACAAATGAGCAAATTTACATAAGCTCTCACTGGCCGCAGGATACTGGGGGTAGGCCCCTTAGGTGTGGGGAATCACTAATATAATTTTCTGAAATTGGAAAAAAGGAGCAGCAGGGGCCAAGGGCAAAGAGACATCTACTTTCTCAACTTTATGCTACGTTCAGAGTTTCTGTGCTGGGCGATAAGACACTAAAGAGGGCACTGGGAAGATGGCTCAGTGGGTGACATCATTCTTGCTGTACAATCAAGAGGATGTGCATTTGGATCCCCAGCACACATGACAGACAGGCATGCTTAGAACCACAGGACTTGGGATAGGTGTGGGGATAGGAGCGAGCAGACACAGAGGAGTCCCTGAGACTTACTGTCTAGCTAGTGTAGCCAAACCAGTGAGCTCCAAATTTTCTTAGAAGTCCTGTCTTAAGCAATAAGGTGGAAAACAACACAGGAAGATCCTGAATTGAGTTTCTGCACTTTATACATGTGTACAACGTACACAAGCATGTACTAGCATGTACACACACCCCACACATACATACACACCACACACACATATACACTACACATACATATATACCATACACACACGTATATACCATACACATACATACCATACACACACCACACATACACATGCACACACACACACACAGCATATACACACACACACCATACACACAGATCATTCACATACATACACCACACATGCACACACACACACCCACATCACACATATACACAGCATACATATACCCACAGCATACACACATAAAAACCATATACACAGACCATACATACACACACACCGCACATGCACACATACTGGCCACAGGATACTGGGAGTAGGCCCCTTAGGTGTGGGGAATCACTAATATCATTTTCTGAAATTAGAAAAAAGGAGTGGCAGGGGCCAAGGGCAAAGAAACATCTACTTTCTCAGCTTTATGGAACACATGCTACATTCAGAGCACACACACAGCATACAGACATACCACACATGTGTACACACACTATATATACAAACACACCTCACTCACGCATACACACACATACACCATACACACATACCGTATACTCATACACCTCACACATACACATGCATTCCCCCCACACCATGCACACATACCACACACACACTTCACACAGACACGCACACACCTCACACACACCACACACCATACACATATATCACACACCCACACACCACACACACACACAGACACACACATACACTATATACACACACTCACCACACACACACACACACACACACAGACACACAAAAAGAAAGAAGAAGAAGAGGCATGGAATAGCATCAGTAAGGAGGGTCTTGGGCTCTCTGTGAGCTGAGCTAGGAGTGATGTGAAAATCGAGGTCGAGAGAAGGTTGACTTGAAAGACTGTTGAACTTTAGACTTGTTGAAGAATTCGACCTGAAGTCGATTCCAAAGACGGAGATGCTGATGAATCTGATTTTAGGATGAGTCACTATCCTTCAAACAGTGTGCTTTTATTCTGCTTTTCAACTTTTTGAGCAACCAAGCTCCCTGGCTCCAGGGTTCTGAAAGCCAGGTGACATTTCTATTGCTAAAATCAAATAAATATCACTTTTTTTTTTATCTAAAGGAGCTGATAAGATTTTCTTAACTTTAAGTCTCCCTACCCAGAAGAATTCTTAAATCCTATCACTGGCTATTATGCATTCTTTCTAGAACTCTCTCTCTCTCTCTCTCTCTCTCTCTCTCTCTCTTAGAAAAGTCACACAATGGGGATCTGATTTAACAGAAATTCAAATACTTTTTTTCTTATCTGTGAAAGGAAAGGACTGAGCTCATTGGGGATCTTCACTGTTGCCCTCTTGCTCCAGCATGTCCCTTCTTCTGCATGGCTGGGGATGTTGATTTGATAATTAGCTAGACTGCTGGGCTGCTGGTGGGACTGGGGCAATACTGCTCAGCCAGGCCCCAGAACTCTCTCCCACCCGAGAGCCTTCCTCCTGTTGCCCCTTTTCAAAGAACAGGAGCAACTCCATGTTCAAAGCAGTTGAGTTCAGCTTGCCTCTGTGGCCTCTAGTGGTCCAGCAACACAAATGGCAGGCCATAGTCTTAAATGAAAAGCTCCTGTTACATTTCTTGAAGTCCAGCTATGCTACAAATCAGGTGGAACTGATGATGCCCAAGACCCTTTCCATCTCTACTTGTCAGAGAAGGAGTACTAACAAACTAGTAGGAAAGAGTTGTATTGGGCTTTTGAATGAACCTGTCAATGGGGAAGTTGCTGGAAGGGCTACTTGGTAGTTTGAATGAGATTGGGCACCATGGACCCATATTTGAATGCTTGGTGACCAGGAAGTAGCACTATTTGAAAAGGTAGCCTTGTTGGAGGAAGTGTGTCATTGAGGGTGGGCTTTAAGATGTTAAATGCTCAAGCTAGGTCTGGTGTCTTGATCTCTGCCTGCTGATCAAGATGTAGCATTTAGCTAATTCTCCAGCACCATACTTGCCTGGGGCTATGTTCCCTGCCATGATGGTAATAGACTAAATCTCTGAAACTATAAGCAAGCCCGAACTAAATGCTTTCCTTTATAAGAGTTGCTTTGGTCATAGTGTTTCTTCAGAGCGGTAAAACACTGGCCAAGATCATATCTATCAGGAAAAAGAAGGTACATCATGAGGATCAGATTGTGTCAGAGACCAAGGCTGGATTCTTTGTACCTGAGCTCTGCTCAGGAATTCCCTTCTAGGAAGGGACAGCTGATCTTTCCCGTGACCACCCAGAGAACAACCACTGTTATATCTTCCTTAGAGCAGATGTGTCTTGCAGCTTAAGGCACAGAAAACTTTCCATTACAGAATCACAACAATGACACCAGATAATACCTACTAGGCCCTTATAATGGACCTTGCATTTGACACAATATGAGAATAATTGGAGGTTTTAGTACAGTGTTGCTAAGAAACTTAAAAACAAGAGAAAGCCTGGCTTAGTGACCGAAGCGTATAATCTCAGCTACTCAGGAGACTAAAGCAGGCAAATTATAAATTCAAGGCCTTTCTGAGAAACCTAGTGAGATACTGTCTCAAAAGTGAAGTCACACAAAATGACCTCCAAACATAAAACCAGCCAACCAACAAGCACATAAAAAACATGAAACACAAAGTAAAAGAGAGACCCCCAAAGAGAAGCAGTAGGGCCTTCTGCTACACACATGCTAGGTCACAAGTTTGGGTTTTTTTTTTTTTTGTCTTTTCAGTTCTCAATTTGAATATTCTGGGACGATTTTCCTGGGTTTTGTTTCTAGAACAATAATGATGTCACTGGTGTCACCATGCTGCAATTAGCTCATCATTTTTGGCATGCGATGTTGACATTAGCTGAGAACTCTGTCTACTGTCAGACCTGGAGATGGTTTCAGCTATTCTATGGATGTATGTGTGCCTGTGTGAAGGAGTCAAATCATCTCTGCCAGCATCCCAGAATGTGTAGAGGTACCAGGCTCAGCCCACAGGTGACATGTGCTGAGGGCCAGGAGGTAAGCAATGCCTGGGTCAGGCAGTGATATCAGTTCCCATATGAGAGTCCCACTTACAGGGCTTTTGCACACAGAAATGAGGTAATGTGTTGATTTAGCTCCCTGACTAACCCACAGGGCACATTTAACACGAGCACAAAGGATAATTTAGTTTCACATAGTTCCTATAGCCGTTTCAATGGACAACTCTATGTGGTACATGTGCTCCTGGGTATAAAGTGTTGATCAGTTAAAATAAAACAAAGTCACAAGTAATGAAGAATAAGATGATAACACACTAAATTTTATAAACGTTTTGAGTTAGCCAGGAAAACATTTGTTGATAACATGGTTTCTTAGCCTTTAATGTATATGACAAACAAGACTGACCTTGAGAAGGTAGGATGTGCTTGAGACATTTGCACGTTATCTCAGGTTAAGCACTGTTAAGTAGCAGAAGGCTCTATACAGGATATAGAGTAGAGTTACATAGTGTATAGGGTAGGAGCCTAGAGTTAACGAGGAAGGTAAGAGTATTTGCTGACTGGAGAGATGGCTTAACTCTTCCAAAGGTCCCTGATTCCTTTCCTACTACCCACATGGTGACTCACAACTATCTTTAACTCCAGTTCCAGGGCAGCCTGTGTCCTCTTCTAACCTTTGTGAGCTCCATGCCCCACATACATACAGGCAAAACACTCAATAAATAAAATGTAAAAATTAAATTAAAAACTTATTTACACAAATATATTAAGTCTAGATTTCTTATTTTATTCATTTGAACTGGTTCATTCAAGTTCTACTATGTTCCAGTCTAAAAGTTTGCTTTGAAAAATCTCCTACATCACATATAAATATATTTGCAGTTTCATTATAACTCTGAACAGTAATAAGAAGGAGGGCACATATATTGATATGTCATATCAAGTTCACATAAGTCATGTAACTTCAGAGATTAAGTTTTGGGGGCTTTTCTTTTTGTATGTACAGGGCCTTTATAAAAATAAATATTGAAAATTTTGTAACTAAATTGTAGAGTGAATATACATCTGAAGTTGTTCCTTTATGCACTACTGTATTACCATCTTAAGTTTGTCAGTGAGGAAGCTGAGCTCAGAAGATTCCAACAACTTGTTCAAGGAGGCACAGGCAACTAGCTTCAGACCTAGAGCTTTCTGATTCTGGACTCTCTAGACATCTTCCTCGGTGTGTGTACTCTGACTTTTAAAATCATTGTCTAGGAAACGGTACCTGGAAGATTGTTTATAAGTTGAAATTTGCCTGAATTTTTGCATAACAATATCTCAATAATATCTGCACGTACATAAACAGGTGGCTTTGTGACTACTAAGTACATATAAATAAGGAATTCAAAAGCCTAAAATCTAGTAGGAATTGAATGAGCCAATCTAAATTGGCAAGAGGAAGAATTCTACATGATACCACAACACTGCTCATTCAGGTTTTTTTCTTAGCAAACATACTTATGCATTTTCTATAAAAATTTTTAAAAATATTAAAAAAAATTTGAGAATGTAATTACAAAAACTTCCCCTTTCTTTTCCTGTTGTTATATGTTTTCCTTTTTGATATTTCTTTTATTCTTTTGAGATTATAATTATAGAATTTTCCTTTCCTTTTCCCTCATTATGCATTTTCAATAGCTTTCATTCAAAAGATGGATTTCATGAGGCTAAAAGATGGATCGTATGAGGGGTAAATGTGGATTGGATTGATGTCATATGGTTAAAATCCAAATCATTTCAGATACAG
Organism: Tokudaia tokunoshimensis; assembly: GCA_036184795.1. Taxonomy (NCBI): domain Eukaryota; kingdom Metazoa; phylum Chordata; class Mammalia; order Rodentia; family Muridae; genus Tokudaia; species Tokudaia tokunoshimensis. The sequence continues at coordinate 30,013,341 of BTHU01000015.1, read as the reverse complement.
ATATTGCCATCCATCCATCCATCCATCCATCCATCCATCCATCCATCTCTCCATCCACCCACCCATCCATCCATCCACCCATCCATCCTTCTCTCCATCCAGGAGATGTGCTATGGGACATCTATCAAATCCACAATTTTGCATATTAATAAAAATATGAATTTTGGAACTAGTCCTCAAATGTCAGGAATAATTCTTATTGAGAAATAACTCATTCTAGGCTTTATGATATGTTACTTTGCATTGTATGTTGGTTCTGAATAGTTACCTTTGCATTAGCAAACCCTGCTTGAATTATTAACATAGTTTTGTCTTTTAACCATTCATTACTTTTCTCCCAATGCATACAATGGCATTTCTTTCAAAACGGGAATAAGACAGACTTTTCATGAGCTTGATCAAAACTATTATTTTCATGACAATAATTGGTTAGTTTGTGCTCTACATATAATTTATACCCAAAAAAGACCAAAGCTTTGCAGTCTACATCTCCCCTTGATTATACTTAATAGGAATGGAAATACTGGAGTGGGTACCACTCACAGCCACCCAGGTATGATGTGAACTTTATGAGTTCAGGAAGTGAAAGCAATAGTTTTACCTGTTGTGTTGAAACCAAAGAGGAGAGGGCAGGACACAGCAAAGGCCAGCACCCACACAGCCGTAATCATGAGCGCCACACGTCGACATGAGCTCTGCCCCGTGCCATGCTGATAGTGAACTGGCATGGCCACTGCTGTGTACCTGTGAAAGAGAAAGGACAGGTATGAGGCAGGATGGGAGCAGTAGTTGAAAGAGGTTACTAGAGGGTGGCTCACACTGAAACCCATGGCAAGAGAGAAGTTCCTTAGGCGAAGAGAGTTAGGAAAAGTGATTACAGAAGAAGGGGCTGAAAGGATGTAGGGGCTGGATAGTGGGGAGGAGTGGAATGCTGTCATCTGGACATGAACGATGTGGCATGGGACTCATTAACCCACTGCAGCAATGGGTACCCGAATGAGACATGCATAAGGCCAAGCCAACCCAGTCAACATTCCAGCTGGCAGCACAGGGTTCAGAGGATTATAAAGGGGGGGAGGGGAGAAAGAGGTGGGAGACAGGGAGGGCGAAACATCTCAGTGAGATACAAAGAAAAGAGAGAAAGAGAGAGAGAGAGAGAGATCATGAACGTAGGAGAAGGATGTGTTGGTGTTGGGGGGTGTGGGGTAGGTGGAGGCATGGGTTGATGGGTTGAAGGTGGGTATGCTCAAGATACAATGCATACAGTATGAAATTGTCTAAAAAACGATATTTTAAAGAAGGAAAACTGTATAAGTGAGATAAGAGAGAGGCTAAGAAGGGAGATGAACTCCTTTGAGGATCCACAGAGAAAGGGAGAAAGACTAGTCAACAGAGAGCATCGGTGACTTGTGGGTGAGCTTCCTCTTGTTCCCCAGATAATCTACAACCTGCCTTCTACCCACAGGCCCCCCACTCTGAAGACTTTGGGCGTAGGTCATTCTTCTACAATTTGCCAGACAGCATCAGTACTGTGTCCAAGTGAGATGCTTACTCCCTGTTTGTATGTGAACATACCTTCTACTTACAGAGTGAGAAGCATTCCAACTAAGAGAGGCTTGGAAAACAGAACTAATATCCAAATGGAAGCTTGTTTTGGAATTCACTTTGCATGAGTATGGTATGTTAGCTGGGACAAAGAGAGAAATCACTTAAAAGGAGAAAGGGTTATTTTGGGTCATAGTATAAGAGATCGGTGACTCTGCTACTCTGGGAGTAGTAAGAGTGTGTGGAGAGGAGGCTGATTATCTCAAGCATCCAACAAGCAGAGAGGAGAACCAGGCAGGGGCCAGGGCCAGCAAATACCCTTCAAAGCATTTCCTTAATGACTTACTTTCTATAAGTAGGCTCTACCCTCCTTGATCTTTTACCTTCCAATATAGTCCATTCATGTTTTCATGCTGTCAGTGGATTGTACCAGATCTAATGGTCTCAGAATGCACACAAAGACATACCAGGGGAGGCATTACTAATCTCATAGGTAGCTCCCAATCTAATCAAACTCGTGATCAAGACTGACCACCCCACACAATGGAAGTCTACCCCTTAGTTCCATGGGCTAGGGTATTTTCTTTGGTTACTCTTGACACACATTTCCACTGCTTGTCAGACTTCCGTGGACAAACACAAGATGCTTGAAACAACCCTGACTCATTGACTAGCTCTACTTCTCACACTCTTCAAGAAGTCCAGACACAACTCCCAAACCTTCTGGTTGCCCTTTGACCTTTCCACATCACTTGCTTATTTCCTCATTTCACTTTCTATTCAGGGTTTATCCAGCCCCTGCTATATGTTCTATATAGCATATGGTATGTTCTATGCAGGCCCCATTCCTAATGGATAGAGACCGGAGAAAGTGACGTTGAACTCTATTCTTATTGACCTTAGAGTTCAAAGAAGAAGATGAATGATAAAAATGCAAGCAAACATGTCAAGATAAAATGAAAAATATCATGATGGAAGTGCATTGGGTGAGGTGATGGAGAATGACTGAAGATGTAAGTTGAGGGAAACCAGGACAAGGGTGTGGTATCAGAGGGACTCAGCTGTTCTAGGCAGAAAAGCAATAGAGGCCATCAAAGATCCATTGTGAGCATTTCTCCACTTAGCCTAAGCCTTCCTATGATCTGTTATCTAGACGATCTTTTGCCACCAGGTTGTTTAACACTAATTTCATGATGTATTCCCTACCTCCATAGCTAAGGTCTCCAAGACAAAAGAACTCCAGGATTCTTCTGTGTCTAATCCCTTCCCATCATACATGGGAGAGACCTGTGTGTATAATGTAGCTTCCCTCCGTGATTAGATTATTAATCCCTGGACTCTGGGTTAACCAAAAGGAAAATTGTTCTGGGAGAGCCTGACCTTATCAGGGACTGAGTTGTTCCCGAATTCAAAGAGCTTCAAAGTATGAAAATCAGCCTGCCTTGAACATCAAACTGCCCTAGTTTATTCTTCAGCACAGAAGAGCAAGAGGCCTGAAGAAGCCTGGGTGACATCATGCAAGATAATAAGAACCACACTGTGACAGTCGTAAGACACTGAATCCTACTGACAACCTGAGTTTGTAAGGAGGACTATTCTAAGGCTCAGAAAAGAATACAACCCAACTCACACCTTGGGCTCTGTCTTGTAAACCATGACTGCTCTGCAGTATTCCGACTTACAGGGATTGTGAGGTTAAAGTGGTTGTAGTTTATATTTCTAAACCTGAGATAATTTGTTCCACCACAGCAGAAAACAAATATATTGTCATTGGCTCCTCTTTTACACACAGGCCAAAATTGATTTTCTTCAGCATGAGCTCAACGTCCTTTGTGACTATGATCTTCTGTTGATTCCTGGCATGTGCTCATGGCTTCAGCCAAACTGGCCGGCTGGTGGATATTTTCCCATGGTCTTTGTCCAGTCTGTTATCCATCCTCCTCCCTGGATGTTCAATCCTATCCTCTCTGGTATCTCTCAGATACCTTTGACTTTGAAGTTAGAATGTTTCAATGCCAATCAATGGCCACCAACATCCTGAGTGTCGGTATCTTGAGTCATCATTGAGCTTGTCTCACCGATAGAGAGAGATTAACCACTTGGTTTAGGTTACCAAATGGCTCAGAGCATCTTATAGCTCAGTATTCCCTAGAGGTCCATGTACGAAGCAAGTAGGCAGCTATCACCTGTCTCAGTGGCCATGAGAGAATGGTCTAATCCTTCAGCCAGGCTCAGGGGGATTTAGATAAGGGTCTAAATATAGAGCAACAATTTTTGTCTTTTCGGTTTCTGGGGAAGTAGGATGCCAGATTTAGGGCATGAGCCTCCTTACTCTGTCTTGTGCACCTCAAAGCTTGGGCTGAGGGAGAGCAAGATGCATGCTGGGTGAACAGGAGTTGGGCGATGTTCCCTCTTTGTCCCACGTGTGTCCAATGCCTGTGTTCCCCTACCTCTTATGTGGCTACTTTCCAAGAATTAACAGCTGTGTTCCCGACAGAACAGCTTAAAGACTGCTGCGAGTCTTGAGATGAAAGCTAGTGGCTTCCTTCTGAAAAGGGAGAAATGGGGTTCTTGAGTTAGTAAAGTCATGTTAAGAGTCCCCATGGATTCCGGGGGGGGGTGTCATGACAGCCCCATTCCTTTTGTCTGAAGCAGTTACAAGGCACACCTTACCTGGTGGTCCTCTAGGCTTACCAGTGTGAGGACTTCTTGTCTGCTGGGGCTCCAAATCAAATGTGGTCACTAGAGTCACTTTATGGTGACCCCAGGAGACTTGGGAGGGGGGGTTGAGACTTAAATCCTGCAGCTGTCATGGACAAACCGCTACAGCTAGCTGAAGGCTGGGGCGTGGAAAGATGTGACCACGTTCTCTGGCTTGAACTTGCTGTAGGCAAAGTCCTCCTTGTTTTTCATACTTACTTTTTATATAGAAATTTTATTATAAAAACTGCAAATAAACAAAAACATCACACACCAAAATTAAAGGGCACAAACCCTGAGATGTAAAAGAACCCAGCCATGCTAAATATTCAGTGATGTGCTAACAAACAGCTAACAATTCTCTTTTTTTCCTTTCTCTCTGTCTCTGTCTCTGTCTCTGTCTCTGTCTCTCTCTCTCTCTCTCTCTCTCTCTCTCTCTCTCCCTCCTACACACACACACACACACACACACACACACACACACAGACCTAATTTGCAACATGTATCAATTTCTGTTGTGCAAACACACCCACCATCACTCATGTCAAGCCGCCACCAAAGGCTCGATTACCAACTTGAAACATTGCTAGAATATTGCTCTCACCAGTGTGGTTCTAGCACACTAGTGGGAATGGCATGCTGTCTTAAACATACTTTAATGCTCATTGGCTGTTTGGAGGCTCCATTATTTCAATGAGCAAGAGACTATACCGAACATAGCTCTATTTATGAGAGGAACCAGAGCTTCAGGGAAGGTAGAATGGACCTAATGTTTCGAACTGGAGTGGTCCTTGCAGAGCCAGGTCTCCCATCTTTAGGACCAGTGCCTTTGACAAGGACCTCATTCCTTCTCAAAGGCACATGTAGCTGTCTTAGCCCTGCAGGGAAACAAGGGTTTGTTAGTATCCTGCTTGTTTGTACTTGGGAGACCAGGGTGAATGCTCAGAACTGAACTTCCCCAAGTAGCTTGACTCCGCTAATTGCCAGTGTATTGGGGTGTGGGGAATGTGAGGATGGGGTTGAGGAGTGTGGGGATGTACTGTTAAAATGCACAGCCCCAAGCTATTCCCCTAGTGGTTTCCATGAGGTACTTCTAAAGTAAAACGCAGAAACGTGTATTTTTAACATCTAATGTATCTTATTAGACAAGTCTGAGAAAGTCTGCATTAGGGAGAATTTCTGTCAAAGCTTCTTGCTCACTTGGGTAAGAGATGAGAGACAAGACTACAGTCTTTCATTGTCACAGTATGGTTTTTTTTGCTCCTTCTTAAACGATTACGCCGGTAGAATAAATGAGGCCCCCCAGCATGTCATAGGTGGGTGGCTAAGACCTCGAGGCTGTTCCAAAAACCACCATTGGAGGGCACCAAAATGCAGCAAGAACTTCGCCAGCTCCGCCGGGGTGAGAAGTTCACGACTCACCTGGGGGCTCTCCAGGCTCTGTGGGGAGGCAGAGAAGGAAACCCGCTCCCCCTTAGTTCCCGGAGCCCTGCGAAGACCCGGCATTCCCACCCTGGGAGACTTGTTTAGCCTCTGGTTTCCTCTCTGAGCGCTTTACTGAAGGCCAACCGCAGGCAAGTGAAGGCCAAAGCGCCGAGTCAGGCTTGCATGGAGAAGGAACCCTAGCTAAGGTCTCCTCCCTTGGAAGTATTCCCACTCCCACTCCCTTCTTTGTGTTTCAGCATGTAGCTCTTTCGGCCCTGTCTCCCGTGGAATACTCAATCGACCCTCAATGCAGTCAGTGTATATACTCTGGTAAAGCCTTGGGGCTTATAGGACTGACTGGGCTGGCTGAATTTCAGTGGGGCCTGTCGCTTGAGTTTTCTGACTCAAATTTTCTGTCTAACAGAACTGTTCACAGCTATTGAATGAAATTACATTTGTGAAGGTTTTGGTTTTTTTTTTGTTTGTTTGTTTTTTAATATAATTTAGAATTCAAAAGGCGGTTCTTACTGTATTGCCACCATTATTGTGCTAACCTGAGAGATCCGCCATTGTCCTGTGTGGTTTTAGGTTTATGATTGTGATTCTTTTCCTCCTGATTGTCAGGCAGTGCACATTAAATTTATTTATCAGACAAGCGTAGAGCACTTTCTTGTGTGAGCCACTGTTGAAGGGCTGGGATAGATCCTGATGTCTCTGTTAAACAGACACGGGAACCAAACAATCTAAAGTTGATTTTGCTGTAAGGCTTAGATACTGAACTTGGCAGTGTGACTTCACAGCTAGGGCCCCAGGGTGAGGCTCCAGGGCAGTTTACTGTAGGAGATATTGGCTGCACAAGCTGGCTTGGTGGCACAAGCCTATAATGTCAGCATTCAGGGAGAGAAGGTGGAGGCAGGAGAATCACGGACTTGATGGTAGTCTGAGCTGACATAACCCTGGAGATGTCTCTCTATGGAAGAATGCAAGTTTAGTATATTCTAAGTGGTAGGTTCCATCCCCAGCTCTGGGGAAAAAAGATGGCTGTGACTTTTGGTTTCATTTGTTACCTAATAGCTTTGTGATTCTAGCCACCCCACCCTCGTGTGTGTGTGTGTGTGTGTGTGTGTGTGTGTGTGTGTGTGTGTACGTATAATGGGACAATATACCTACTTTGCTGGACTGTTACAAATGATAGCTACTTTTGTTTTTGTTGCCAGTACATCCATGCAAATTAGGATAACTGGGGAATGGAGGACGTAGGAAATTATGCTTCTAGCGGTGGGCTGCAAGCATGGTGACCTCCGCAGGTGGCCTTCCCTAACTTTTGTCAAGAATGGGGGACTCTCTAAATCTCTGGAAGATCAGGGTCTAGTTTGGGACTTGTGGCGAGGGGCAGCAGGACCTTCAACACACAATGGAGCCCCCTCTGATTCTCGGTCGAAGTGGTCAATTGCTCATTAAGGTCTTAATATCATGACTGTCCAGCCGAAGCTATCGTTAACCTCGAGTGGGGGCTCTCGCAGTGACTGCTGAGGAGAGAAAGGCCTGGCCAGAGTGGGAGGGCCTGACTCTAACTCCCTGCCTGGGTTTAATGAGCCCAGAGCTCTGAAGGCTGCTTTTCACCACCTTTCATTTGGTCAGACAGGGGGCTCAATAAATCTTTAGTTCTGTGGACTCCCCTGGTGGAGTTGTTGAAGGAGAAAGCTTTTTGCAAATGACTGGAAAGCCCTTTGCAAATATAAAGTGCTTATTTAGATGCAAACTAAAAATCCAAGGTGCCTGTGACTCATCGGGTACCTATTGTGCTGTCTGCAAAGGCGCGGAGGCTTGCTTGTGTGATGGGTGCCATTTGAGAGCCACTTAAAGATCTCTCTGGTGAATGAATTTGGTTGCATTATTCCCCGGGCTCCTCTTCGAGGACTCTAATTTTCACCGCTTTGGTCATGTCCTCCTTTCCTGACACGTTCTCAGCGGCCTCCTTGAGTTAGCACTGACCCAGGATGCGATGGGAGGGGACTGACCTGCTGGGAAGACGCCGGAGCCGTGGGGTGGGGGGCTTGTGATCAGAGGACTTCCCACTCTGATTTTTAAAAAGGAGAAAAGGCAGCTTTAATCCAAGCTTCCAGAGCCAAGCCTAAGAATCTAATGACAATAGTATTTATTACTTGCTTTCAAAATCCCTTTTATCATTTCCTTTCTTTCTTTCTTTTCTTTTTTTCCCCCTATCTCTTACTACCCTGCTATTATGGACTAGGGCTTCATGACCAAAAAAGTACTGAATCCATTTGGTCAAGTTTGTCAGGCTGATGACTGGCATTGTGTGAAGACCAAAGGTCTGTGTGAATGACTGCATTTCTAATGAATTGACCAGCTATCTGGCATCACATGAACAGATTTTAATGCTGTGTACTGCACACTGCTGGGAAGGAGAAAGGAGACAGCTTTTCTGAGGCCTGTTTTCTTTCCTAGAATGGGGGTGGGGAGCCCTGTTTTGAGGTTTGCTGAGGACAGTCCATTATGAAATGTAAGTCCCTGCCCTATTGAGATTGGAGGCCCAACTCTTCTTCAGCTTTTAGGTGAGTGGGAGCATTATGCATTCTGAGGGTTTTCCTATAGGAGACAGAAGACACCTCAAAGTTTATTCTTACTGGTTGGGGTTTAAGTGGTGAAAGGTGACGAGTGTGTTAATACGGCCGTGGCCCCCAAAATGATGCCCTTCTGCAAATTAGAGGCAAATTGCAAAAAGACATCCTCATATGACCAACTCAGTCAAATGAAACATTAGCTACATTCTGTTCCCAGAGCCTCTTCTTTAAGGCCCATGCACCTTGGTCTCATTTCTCTCTCTCTTTCTCTCTCTCTCTCTCTCTCTGTGTGTGTATGTGTGTGTGTGTGTTTGCATATATATATATATATATATATATATATATATATATATATATATGGTTTGATTGAGTTACCCTATATAGAGAATAATTTTTATCTTAGAAGCCTTAGGTGTGGGATATTTCTTTTGAGTTGTTGATCAAAAGTGCCCTAAAGACTCCCCAACAATTTAGGCTATTGTCTTCTTCTCTTGGTTGACCACCAAAACTTGATGGTAAGACTCTATTGCTGAAGACACTACATACTTTTGTTCACAGAGCATGGGGAAATCAAGTTGGTACTGACCAGGAAACTTTCTTTTTGCTGGCTTCCTTATAGAATGCAGAAAGACACTATGTTGACTGCTGGGGTGGAGCTGGGGAGTCACAACATTCTTACCTAGCTGTGGACCTTGTGAAGTACAGTAATGACTGGTGTTACAGGCATGCCCATGGACGCAATAGTGGTATATATGTAATGGGGGTAACCAGTGCTTTCTAATTAGATTTGAGGCCTGCTCCTCAGGAGAAAATGAAAGACTGGTACTGTAAATCTGACCAATAGAGAGGGAGCTCACAAGCTCTGGGAGTAAACCTACTATTATGATTCTGTTAAATAGATACAGCATCAAACTTCCCTCTAAATTCATGGTTCTATACTCATAGATTAGTGCAGCCTTTACACCTCACAGAGAAGTTTCTTTGTGCAGTGGATACAGTTAAATTAGAAACTCACAATTGGTCAAGGGTCAGAGAATAAGTCAGCACAAATGGCAAATGGGACATCTATATCCTCTCAGCACCAAGGCTCAGGTATCATTACAGAAGAGTGTGCAGAAAGATGATAAGTGCCAGAGGTCAGAGAGGACTGGAGTGAAACAGTGTGAAGACTCTTATACTCATGAACCCACAGCAGAGATGGTTATCTGCACAAGATCAAGTCCAGTCCACATTCTAGCATAGAAGGGAGGGGTTCATAAGCCTTCACCCCTAACTGAGGGGGTATGACCCTTGGTAGTTTGACCCCATACCAATTAGTATACTGGCAACTCAAACTAGACTCATAGGGTTATTAAAAAGAAAGGATATGAAGTGGAGAAGGGGTGAGAAGGTAGGTGGAATAGTAGGAATGAATATGATCAAAATATATTGTAAGGAATTCTGAAAGAATTAATAAAAACACTGTACTGAGATATTCATTGTCAACTCAGATGATTTAAGGATCACTTAGGACATACACCCTTGGGCATGTCTGTGGCAGTGTTTCCAGAGAGGTTTAACTGAAGAGGGAAGATTTACTTTGAATGTGGGCTGCACCAACCCCATGAGCAGGGTACTGGACTGAATAAAAAGGGGGGACAAGAGGAAACCAACTGAGGGCCAGCATTCATCTCTTTATTTCCTAATTGTGTGAGCAATGTGACTGGCCACCTCATGCGCCTGCTGCAGAAGTGTCTTCTCCTACGTGAACTCACAGATTGTGAACCAAAACAAACCCGTCCTTAAGTAGTTGTTTTTGTTGGGTATTTGCCATAGCAACAAGAGAAGTAACTATTACAGTAGGTTAGGAGGGCCAAAGGGATTCTTATAATAATAAGTCATAAGGGTAAGGAATGCATCTTGACGGCAAACAGACTTTCTTGTTTATAGATTCTCAGTAAGCTACAGGTTTACACCTGGGAAAGAATAAGGTTAATCTCAAAGGTCTTATGTGCTTTGGTTTCAAACAGAGTTTATTATTACTTTAACATTATTTGAAATAGCCACAATTAAACAGGAATGTTATTATCTCTTATGTAGGTGTGCTGGTTAGTTTTTGTCAACTTGACACAAACTTAGACATATCTGGGAAGAGGGACTCTTAACTGAGAAAATGCTTTCATGAGATTGGTCTGTGAACAAAATGAAGTACACATGAAGGAGGCGCTTGGAAACCTATGATCTTGTAATCAAAGCAAAAAAAAATCTTAGTAGGTGATGGAAGAACATACATGATATGAAAGAACAGAAGGAGAATACTGGGAGCTAAAGGGTTAAGCAGGGATTGGGGTGAGAGGTGGGCTTTCGAGAAAAGAGAGGCAACCCACATTAATGAATAACGCTCCCAGAAGACATGGGAAGACCTCCTCATTACTAGGCACAGAGTACCTCCTTATGAGTTAGGTAAGAAAGACCCTAGAGGATCCCCCAAACAATACTGACTTTCGCCATTGGCATTAGTTGCCTATATTAGTTACTATAACTATATAGTAAGTTCCTATTGCTAAGATACCACACCCTTTGGTTGCAGGATGTAAAGAAATGCGTTTTGAACTGATCAGGAAACCCTCCCTGCTGACTAGCCTGTACACTGCTGGAAGATGCTATGTAGGCTGCTGGGGGAAAAGAGACACCAATGGCCTTATCCAGTGACAGACCCTGAATGCTACAATGACAGGTCAGGCAAGATATGCTCACTGGTGCAATAGTGTTTATGAGAAACTGACTTCTCTGAACCTTCCTGGTCCACAGGAGGATATTGATGCCTGGTACTGAAAACATCGACGAAGCTCAAGACTGGGGTAGTCGTAGGCACTAGGGGAGGCCCCATTAATGTTGCTTTTCTCTTTATTCACTTATTTATTTTTATAGGTTTTGAGATAGGGTTTCACTCCGTAGCTCTGGCTGTCCTGGAATTCACTATGTTGGCCAGGTTGGCCGCAAACTCACAGAGATCTGCCTGCCTCTGCCTCCAGAATGCATGCACTACCACACTTGGCTTAATGCTGCTTTTCTAAGGCGTTACGTTGTCAAAATACCTATCTAAAGATGTATGCTTGTATCCGTAGATTTGTGCCGCTTTCGATCTTGGTCAGAAAAGCTTCTTATTGCAGTAGGTGTTGTTAATTTGGAGACACAGTGCCATGTAAACAAATGACGCTGAGTATTAAGATGTAGGTAGAAGATCTACATCCAACCCCCTTCCTCTCCCCAAGGCTCAGAGAACATTGGAGAAGAGAAGGCAGAAAGAACATAAGAGCTGGAAGAGTGGGAAAGGCTGGGAAATGCTTCCCAGCACCAACATGGAGGCTCACACTCGTCTGTAACCCAGTCCCAGGGGCATTCGATTCCCTCTTCTGGCCTCCTGGGGCACTGCATGCCTATGGCACACAGATATCCATGCAGGCAAAGCCACATTCACATAAAAAATAGATTTAAAAAATAAAAATAAGAAAAGAAAAAAGTGAATTCAGATAACGAGAGAGAGAGAGAGAGGGAGAGAGAGAGGCCATACTGAATCTTTGTATAGATCAAGGAAACAGTGAAACATTTTGAGCTGGACAACAAAATTGGAGTTATTCTTCTCGGAAGTTTTTCAGAGGATTTGAGGGGCCAGGTAGATAGCTGTAATCAGTGAGAAGTCTCCTCAACCTCAAGTAAGCAAGGGCAACAAGAAAGGAAGGATAGAGGTAAATTTGAAAAAAAAAAACAAACCACAAAAATAGAGTTACTAAGTGTTTATTGGTTGAAAGCAGTAGGTAGAAGAGATATAAGTTTTAAAAATTAAGAATATGAATAGACATGGTACCAGTGAGAGATTATTAGTGAAGAGGCTTTGCTGTTTAGAATTCGGAGAGAAAAGGGGTCCAGCTGGATATCTGGTGAGGTTCATGATGAAACAGGGTAATTCATTTGGAGTCACATAAACATGAGCTCAAATTTCCAGATCACCAGAGGAACCGGCAACGTTAAGTACGCATGCTTGTCTTCTCAGTGGAAAAGATGTAATACCTGTTCTTTAACCCAGAAAACTGGGAATTGGAGGTGATTAATGGCCTAGTGATCTGTGATATTTGTTGGGCCAGGCCATATCAAGCCTCCACAATCAGGACTGGATATGGCTTAGATGCTCCCATAACTAAGACCAGAGGTAGCCAATAGCCCAAATGGCCTCTGTGCCATCTGTATGACTGAGACCATGCCCAATCCTTTCCTAGGCCCTTAAGCTAGTACAGGCGGCCTATCTCCAGAACCCATCTTCCTGGAAGAAATGACGTGTGTCTTGAGTTGAATTTTGATGTAATTGTGCTTCTTTGTACACTGGGGCTGTGTTATACCAGGAAACTTTTCCCCCCAAATTATATCGTGTTTAAATATGCCAGCAATAAACCACCTGGCACCAGACTCTCTAAGTTTGATGAAGTCAAAGGGACCTAAGTTTTCAGGTCCTTTCCCTGCCTGCTGTGACTCCTGCAGGGACCGGCCTCAGTTCAGGATGTCTTGTCATAAACCTAAAACTCAGGTGGGGAAGAGAGAGGGTAGGTAGAAGAGAACAAGCAGAGAAATGAGGGACAGAGGGGCCCAGAATGAAGGCAGTGAGTTCAAGAACTCTATAAAGTGATAGGCGGTGTGGGTGGGACGCATCCACAGCCAAGATGGCAAAAATCCACTCCAGCAGCCAAAAAAAAAATTTTAAATGTGTGTGTGTGTGTGTGTGTGTGTGTGTGTGTGTGTGTGTGTGAGTGAGAAGGCCAGAAGGAGACATCAGATTCCCTGAAACCAGAGTTGCAGGGTGTATGAGCTTCCCAATATGGGTGCTGGGAACTGAAGTCCTGTCTCCTGAAAGGAAGCATTTTTAACTAACGATCCATCTTACTGGTCCCTACTTGCTTTTTTAAAAACTCCATAAGGTGTATGTATAGATCACATGCTTTCTAAAACTGCCATTCTATTTCATTCCCTCTGCTCCCCCCCCCCCCGCCTCCGAGAGATACAGCCGTGCTTGCTTCTTTTGCTTGCCATCCCCCTTTCTCTCTTCCCTCCCTCTTACCAAAATCAACCAACCAACCCACCATCCAAACAACCAACCAACCAACCAGACTGAGGCAAGCCAGGGATCCATAGGGAAATCAAACAGAAAGAAACCAACTGTTCAATAGCTAGAGGTTGACTCAGGACAGCACAGGACCCTGCAAACAGTATAGAACAAGATAATTCAGGACTGCCATGGCCAACTGAAATGACTTAACCTTGCTTCTTTCTGATGGTATCTTCGTATCATTAACCCAAATCTCTATCTACCATCTGATGCCACAACATACCTGAAAGCCCTATTTAAGGACAGAAAAGGGAAGCAAACAATTTGGAACAAATCCTGTTTCTCAACTTTGACTCAATAATAAAACCAACCTCTTTTAGAATTTCCCACAAGATGCTATCCCAGACTCCAGACAGCATGATTCTCTTGAGACGTCCCCACTCTTTACCCCTGTTATTGTGTATTAATTATACAATGTAATGGGTGTGCCACTCCTTGGTTGTGTACCTAATGCCCAGAAATAAAACTTCTTCCCAATTCCTTCCTTTGTTTCTTCTTAATTTGTTCTCAGAAGGTCAGAAGTCCCTGGAAACACTGGGTAGAAGTCTCAACCTGTTCTGGGACTCCCTAAGACTCCCCCCCACCCCCAGCCTTCATCCACACTCAGACTATAGGAGTTCCTACCAATCCACCAACCTACTTTGTGTCTTTTTCCATTCTGTCTCCCTTGTCTTCCAATTAGGAATCACAAAAGTCCTGGAGGACAATGGGAAAGCAAACCCAGGATCCTGGGGTATGGGGATGCTTTGCCTAGATGAGAAAGCCTAAGAAGCCTCAAAGGACAGTTATTTTCTGTCTTTTTCCCCCCTCGTGTGCAAACCATATTTTAAAAGAAAAAAAATACCAAGGAAATAAAAATGTGCCAAAGGCAGCTTCCCTTGGAAGTGACCCCGATGGCTCAAGGGAGTATCTTCTGCACTCCTTTAGGGCCACCTGTCTCCCAAGCCTGGAAGGGGATTCCCAGTCCTACCTGTCTATGCTGATGGCACAGAGGTTCAGGATGCTGGCTGTACACATCATGACATCCAGGGTGACAAAAACATCACAGCAAATGCGGCTGAAATTCCAGACTCCACCTGTCACCTGGGCATTAGAGACAAGAAGGAGGTTAGTGTTTTCTCTAGGGAAGGAACAATAACCCAATCAACTCCCCTGCCTCCCCCAAGCTGTTCATCAGAGATGCCAGCACACCTTCCTGGCTCCCTGTGGTGGGTGCCATCAGTACCAGAGGGCTGGCAGGCACAGAGGGTATGCCAGGCTGTCTGGGATTGATTGCTATGGAAGGGATGAAACAGTAGAGTGTTAGTGCTGGGAGAGATCTTCAAGATTAATTAGTGCAGGGATTCTCGGAGTGGTTCACAGTGGGACACTCATTTAGAACAAAAATTTCTGAATACCCCATAGACCTAGTGACTCAGAGTCCCTGGATCTGAGTTCATGACCATGCATCTTAAAATAAACACCCCCAGTTGTACCAAGGTTTGGCAATCAAACTTGAGGTTCAATCTCAGGGGTTTTCCTTGTAGTTAAGTGGTATGTGCATAGATATATCTTAGCCCATAGATGAACAGCTGCTAGTAAAAGAGTTTGGGTAGCTGCCCAATGTGCGCTGTGTGCCAAAGCTGCGTCTCTGAAGCCCTCTGCCCAGTAGAGAACTCACCATGTGCTCAGGAAATAAGCGAAGAACACATTTTACATAAAACATGACTCCAAAACAAACATCTCTGTGACTTCAGGTTGTAACGCTTGGATACATAAAACAACATCTATGGAAACAGCAAGACTAATTGGTGTGACTATCTTTGACCCCCAACCCTGTGTCCCAACTTAGGTGGGAGAAGGCTGGGCTCAGAGAGTTAGAGGAAAGCAGGCATGGTTCTCAGCTAGGTGAGGCTGGCTGTCACCTGCTTGTTTGTACACATCAACCTCCATAGCTTCCTGTGAACAACACAAAAAGCATCAGGGATTTAGGTGAGTCAATTTATATGGGAGTTAATTCCTGTTTAATTTTGCACATTTACATATCCTAGTTAAATAGGCAAGATGTATCAGGGACAGTGCTGTGCTTTGAATGTCCATACACTGCCACTTACAGGCTCTGAGGCTTGTGGGCTGCCATTCTGGGGGATGGTGGCTCTCAATGAGAGTTTGTGTCACTGGCTGAAGAGGTTTAGTATACAGTATTCTGCATGCATGTATGCCTGCACACCCGAAGAGGGCACCGGATTTCATTATAGATGTTTGAGAGCTACCAATGCGGTTGCTGGGAATTGAACTCAGGACCTCTGGAAGAGTACACGGTGCTCTTAACCTCTGAGTCATCTCTTCAGTCCTCATAGATGTGTTTTTGATGTCTCTTCTGAGCATTTATCTTGATGACTGTCTAAGAAAGGGCAGGGGAACAAATGGGCCCAGTTGATGGTAGCCAATGTGACTGAAGGAGCTGCTGCCCTGTCTGGTCCTCAGCTGAGACTGTTCTGACCCTCCCTGTGTCACAACAGCAAAGTAAGTCCCGAAGGAGTTCACCCCTCTTCTCAAACAAACTTCTCCTGGAGTTTATTTCCCTTTTAGCCTCCCATTTGATGTTTATATTTGACTATCTTTGGGCTATTTTGAGAGCGCTGACCAAAGTTACTTTGTTTAAAAGCAACCATGAAAAGTTAAAACAAGTGAAGTAATCATATTTGTTCCCTTGGTTCTGGAGTTACTTTCTTTTAGTTAGACCATTTGGGTCCGTATAAATAAAGGCCTAACATACGTTTATAGGAATGCAGGGCACAAAAATCTGCTTAGAAAGGGAGTTTATGGTTTCCGATCTACAGAGTCATCACACAGTGACTCCAGAGAGACAGGAGAGTGAAGGATGCCTTTGATTATACGAGACAACTGCATGGTATGAAAGCTTCTCCCCAAAACTAAATTTTGTGTTCCTAATGTCATTCAACATATGTCTACCATTGCAACTGGAGTGGTGGAAAACCAACTTTCTTTTCTTTTCTTTTCTTTTTTTGTCTTTTCCTTCCATTCCCTTCCCTTCCTTTTCTTTTCTTTTCTATTCTTTTCATATACCTGAGTTTGTGTGTGTGTCTGTGTGTGTGTGTGTGTGTGTGTGTGTGTGTGTGTGTGTTTTGTGGAAATTTAAAGGAGAAAGAATAGGTAGGACTCTAGTCAACCTGAGTGCTTTCTGGTTGTTCATTCATTCATTCATTCATTCATTCACTCATGTATTCACCAAAAAAAGTACTTGTAGTAAGGCTATAATAGTACACAGAAGGAGGGTATAGTATAGTTTTTTTGTTATGACATTTTATAAAATACACTGTAGGGTGTAACTTGAAGACATGTGATAACTGGAGAAAGAAGGCATTATTATTATTATTATATGTGTGTGCATGTTATTATATGCATGACATATATGAACACACATGCCATTGCATGGATGTAGAAGTGAGAAGAAGATTTTGGGGAGTCAATTCTCCCCTTTCCTTTTTATGATGGTGTACTGGCTGGTTTTGTGTGACAACTTGACATAGGCTGGAATTATAACAAAGAAAGGAATTTCAGTTGGGGAAATGCCTCCATGAGATCCAGCTGTAAGGCATTTTCTCAATTAGTGATCAAGTGGGAGGACCCAGCCCATTGTGGGTGGTGCCATCCCTGGGCTGGTAGTCCTGGGTTCTACAAGAAAGCAAGCTGAGCAAGTGAGGGAAAGCAAGCCAGTAAGAAACATCCCTCTATGGCCTCTACATCAGCTCCTGCTTCCTGATCTGCTTGAGTTCCAGTCCTGAGTTCCTTTGGTGATAAACAACAGTGTGGAAGTGTAAGCTGAATAAACCCTTTCCTCCCCAACTTGCTTCTTGGTCATGATGTTTGTGCAGGAATAGAAACCTTGACTAAAACAGATGGTTCCAGGGATTGAACTCAGGTTGCCAGGCTGATGTGGCAAACACCTTTCCCTGTACATCTCACCAAGCCTGTACAGGGCGTTCTTGAATATACTAATTAAAGATCAGTATGGGTGCCTGGTACAGTTAATACAGACTCACATTTATCTAAAAATTTCTCCTACTTGTAGCATCTGTTCCCACAACCCATTCCATGAATGCCTACAACTTTGAAACATCACACTTTGAAAACTGGATTTGTTCTTTTGGTTTTGTTGTTGTTGTTTGCTTTTTTGTCTTCGTTTTCGTTTTGTTGTTATTGTTGTTGTTTTTACTATATGTACTATCGCAGCTTTTGAGGCGTGTGTAATTTGATGGGAGATTAAATGACTGTTACTTAACCAACTCGATAATAGCAGAGGCATTTACTTTGTTCACTGCTGCTCTGGGGCCCCTAGAGCAGGGGTTAGGCATGCGAATACCTCCGTCAAGATTGAGTGGTCTCTGACATACTAAA
Organism: Tokudaia tokunoshimensis; assembly: GCA_036184795.1. Lineage (NCBI taxonomy): Eukaryota > Metazoa > Chordata > Mammalia > Rodentia > Muridae > Tokudaia > Tokudaia tokunoshimensis. The sequence continues at coordinate 29,995,548 of BTHU01000015.1, read as the reverse complement.
AGCCATTTATTGAATGCTTGCTAAATGCCTGGTGTCCTGCAAAGCACTTTGCAGACATGGCTTCTTAGTGCTGCTGATTATAATCCCCTGGGGAAAGCCATAAAGCCTAAGGTATCTGAGGAAGCCTTGTTTATCTTAAAGATCCCACAAGTTCTTTGGCCTCTATGCTGGTGTTAAACCTTGCTGGAGTAGAAGATTGTGGTTATGAGGGATGGAATGTCACAGGTGGAGGGTTATCTAGGCTTGGTGCCTGTAGAGGAAAATACGCATTACTTCATTAAAAAAATATTTATTTTATGTGTCTGAGTGTTTGCCTGCTTTTATGTGTGTATGTACTACATGTGTAGCGCCCATGGAGGCCAGGAGAGGGCATTGGATCTTCCGGAACTGTAGTTACAGGTGGCTGTGAGCTACCATATGGGCGCTGGGGACTGAACCTGGGTCCTTTGGAAGAGCAGCGAGTGCTTTTATCTGCTCAACCGCCTCTTTCTGGACACACATAACCTCCCTTTTACTTTTAACTTTTGTTTATGCCCTAAAGTTCTCAAGACTATTAGATTAACCTCTTTGAATGTATTGTTAAATTGACCTTCAGCATCCACCAACCATAGAGCTAAAAATGCTATAACTTCACATGATTTTCCTTCTCCTACCTTATCTAACTAGAATCCCAACCAAAGCTTTTTTTCCCAATGTATGATTTTGGCTTTCTTCTCTTGCTATAAAAGTTTATGTCACTCTTTCCATGACACAAATTGAATCCAAGTTCTGAGAACAAAGTCACTCACGTTTGCCTCAGAATAAAGGATTTTTACTATTTTCTTTAAAGCCGAGTTGTTACTTTTGCACGTCAGGGCTGTTAATGACTTTCTTATACAGGAAGCAATCTTAGAGAGATCAAGCCCACTGTTGAAGCTTACATGGCTGGTAGAGGCAGGCAGTGCATGGAATACTGTTACAGAACACCACACAGGGAGAAGCAGCTTGTGGAAAGGGATGGAGTGGGGTATCAGGGAAAAGGAAAATCAGGAGAGACTTATGTCTGGGAAAAGGCACCTTTCTGACTGTCTCCAACCCAGATCTCAAAAAAGACAGCAATGGGAAAGACACTGGGGCTGAGTGAAAGGATGCGGTGCCCTCTTGTTGAATGACATCTCCAGCTGTCACCCTGAATGAGACTTCCTTCTGTCTATTTGTTTCCCTCTTCCAGGATCTGCCCATCAGAAATCCCATTCTCTCCTTGATCTTAGCCAAGTGCCAAGAAAACAACCTGATTAGCTGATTGAAGTGATTTCCACTAAGAAGTTATCACTTAACTTTCCTTAGAGTTTTCGCTTTTTAAAAATGAGTCTGTAAGCCGGGCGGTGGTGGCGCACGCCTTTAATCCCAGCACTTGGGAGGCAGAGGCAGGAGGATTTCTGAGTTCGAGGCCAGCCTGGTCTACAGAGTGAGTTCCAGGACAGCCAGAGCTATACAGAGAAACCCTGTCTCGAAAAAAAACAAACAAACAAACAAACAAACAAAAATGAGTCTGTAAGCCAGGAGGTGGAGGCACACACTTTAATCTCAGCATTCAGGAGACAGAGGCATGTGGATCTCTGAGTTTAAGGCTAGCTTAACCTACTAATTGAGTTCCATGATATCCAGGACTACACAGAGGAACCCTGACTCAAAACAAAACAAAACAACCAACCAAAATGACTCTGTAAGAGGTGTCTCTCTCTCTCTCACACACACACACACACACTATCTTTCTATCTATCTATCTATCTATCTATCTATCTATCTATCTATCTATCTATCTATCTATCTACCTACCTACCTACCTACCTACCTACCTACCTACCTACCTACCTATCTATCTATCTATCTATCTATCTATCTATCTATCTATCTATCTATCTATCTATCTATCTATCTATCTATCTAATCTATCTACTATCTATCTCCATCTCTATCTTTAATCTATATATCTCATATGTGAATGTCTATATTCCATGTAAAATAACAGAAAAGGATGAAGATCGGAAGTGCTAAAGCATGGAAAGTAACCAGCTCACCTCATTTCAGAACAAGCCACTGAGAAGGCTATGACACTCAATTTGTAGATAGATGGAGACCTGGAGGGGTTCTTTGCTTAAGAACATACAACTAACAAAATAAGCTAAACTTTCAACCTCTTTCCTGCCAACTGTGACTACTCCTGTCCTCAAAGACTCCTACCTTGGTAAGCACTTCCAAGAAGTGCACAGTTACATTCCACCCTGCCAGCATTAGAGGAAGGAGGTCTGGCATTTGTCCCTCCATTTACCCAGAAAGTTACTGTTTCATTGACCGCTCACATACTTGATACAAAGCACGGGTGGGCATAGTGGTTTGAATATGTTTGGCCCCCATAGACTCAGGTGTTTGAATGCTTGGCCCATGGGGAGTTGTTTGGCCTTGTTACAGTAGGTGTGGCCTTGTTTGAGGAAGCATGTTACTGTAGGGGTGGGCTTTGAGATCTCCTAGAGCCAAAGCTGCCCAGTGTGGAGTCAGAGTCTCCCAGCTGTCTGCAGAAGACAGTTTCTTTCTGCTGCCTGTGGATCAAGATGGAGAACTCTCAGCTCCTCCAGCACCATGTCTGCCTGCCTGAGGGCTGCCATGATGATAAAGGACTAGACCTCTGAAACTGTAAGCCAGCTCCAAATAAATGTTGTCCTTTAGGAGTTGCCTTGGTCATGGTGTCTCTTCACAGAAATGAAACCTAAACTAAGACAGTGGGTGTGTTGAACATGAATTCAACCTGGCTCTGTTCCCAGGGTCTCTGATGACAGTGCCCATGTAAGTTGGGAGAGTGATGTGTGAATGGGTGTGGAGGAATTAAGGACCTATACCAGAGATTCTTAGAAAATAACTACCATGCACTGTCGTAAGTGCTGACAGAGAGATAAATACAAAGCATTGAGAGATCATAAAAGGCAAAGTAATTTTAGAAATTAAAGCAGATTTTTTGAAAAAATTCTGATTGATTTAAGGCTCTTTAGAGACTTTTTTTTCCACCTAAATTCTGATGAAATACTCACTTCAGAATTATAGGCAGCCAGGAGGTGTTACTCTCACTTGCTAATGAACAAAGCTAATTCTCTGTGGTGGGAGGAAGCAAGACAGTAGTGTCTTCAGGTATGGAACTGGCTATTGATTTCCAGAGTATGGCCTAAGGCAGCATTTCCCAAATTACTGATTGTAAGCAGCAGACTCCAAATCACCCGAGGCTCTTGTTAAACAAATGACTCACCGGCCCCACTCCAAATAATAAGTCCCTCAAGTGAGTCTTATAGCCTGGGAAGTTTGGAAGGATTGGTCGGGGCGGGGGCGTAATATTTATCTTCAGAGATGTTTGTCCCCCAAACAGGGCTCCATAAACATCAGTTTTTGAGACAGGATTTCACTGTGGAGCTCAGAGTGGCTCTCCTGTGTCGCCTTCCTTACTGCTGGGGTTACAGATGCGTAGCATGGCTTCTTCATTTATTTTTGGTGATGATGGGGGCATAAGTCCTCAGGAACTCTAGGCAAGTACTGTTCTACTGAGCCACATCTTCCTTTCCTTAGGCACTCTGTTTGTTTGTTTGTGGTTTCAAAACTGGGTCTCATTATTCTTTGTTTGTTTCTAGCCCAGAGTCTTGCATTTTTTAAAAAATCAAGTAAAATTTGTGTCTTCTCTGATATGACAGTTTCAAACTTAACTCATGATACAGGGATTCAAGTTAACTCCTTCATCAGAAACACCAAAGCCTCCTCTCCAACCAGTAAATGTAATATGAAGAGGGGTTTGTGATTCTTCTTTGGTAAGGATTGCACCCCTCATTTGCACGGAAGTTAGAGGAATTAGATATTATCCTTTAGCACCTCAAAAAGATTTTGGGGACCAACGTGAGGGTGAAGTGAGGTAGGAAATGGGATGTTCTAGAGACAAATGGAAGATTGAACACACCTCCACCTGCATTCTACATATAGCAAAACAGTTTACATTTTAAAATATATTTTAAAGGTCCTGCTGAAAGGGTTAGCTCAGGAACTTTGGAAAGGTCATGGAACACTTGCCCCTCCCAGAAGGGAGAGACTAAATTACATTCCTCAGACCACAGGAGGTCCCAGCCCCTAGGGAAGGCCCAGAGACCTGTTGGCCACTTACCTCATCCCTAAACAACCAATTAGTTTAAAGGTAACACTATTCTGCCAATCACATTGTGCCTAATGGCGGCTGCCCTGAGGACTGTATAAAGGCCCTCGAACACAGGGTCCTTCTCTCCCCATGTGCAGGGCGACCTTAGTATGCTGGATTAAATAAAATTCCTCTTGCTTTTTGCATTGATTTCCGGTCTCCACGCTGTGTTCATATTGTGTCTCTGGTAAGTTAAGACTCTTACACTGCCATCCCTAATTGCGCAATTGTGTAAATTGTTATAGAGGATATATACTCTCTTTCCCCCTACAAGTCCTTTGAGTATATATTATAGTTTCTGGTTTAGTGTTTTTATGGGATCCCTGAGCGTGTGAATGTATGGGTTTCCACATCTGTATCTGCTTCTTGTGCCTATTCTTGGACACTTTTCCTTCCATTTGTTTTGTTCTATTCTGATGTATTAGCTTTTGTTTTATATTTTATTATTATCCCTGTTTATTTTCTAATGAGAGACAGAGAGGGTGTGAATCTGGATGGTAAGAAAGGCAGGAGGAACTGGGAGGAGTAGAGGGAAGGGAAACCGAAATCAAGATATATTATGTGAGAGGAAAAAAAAATCTATTTTCAATAAAAGGGAAAAAGAGACATCTGGTCTTCTAAAGTAAGTTCTTCAGAGGGACAGTAAAAATATTTAAAGTACAGTTTGTGTTTATAAAAAATTGCATTCATTAAATCATAAGATGAAAGTTTTGTTAAGTTTCAGGAATTTTTTTATTGACTACAGAGATTTTGATAAGAATTTTCTTCCAAAAGAGACTGTAAAAAAATTAAATTTTACATGTGTTGTTTTCCCCTGAGTAGTCAAGAAAAGCAGAAGGCAAGAGAGCATAAAAAGGTTTTGTATGTTAATAAAAATGCATGGTTTTAAATACTTAGGAATCAGCATGTGAAATGTCTAAATAGAATTACTTCATGATATAGTCTTGATAAACAGATGTGATCATGCCTAAGAACATTAAATGAAGTACACTTAAAAAAAAACCTTTTATTTCACTATTGGGTTTCTTTTCCTAAGAATTCTTTAATATGTAAAATCGTTAAATATAGGGTTTTGTTAAGGATGAACTATATGTAAAATCTGGATGTATATACTTCTCAAAGTTCTGTTAAATTTCCTTTGCATGATGGGATTACCAACGATGTCCCTCCCTAGGAACAGTGACACTCGGTTTCTGGACAAGCTTTCTTATTACCCTGAATGTGATAGGCAAAATCCTATGTTCTCACCGCATACCAAGCACAGAGTTACCAGCAAGTGATTAAACTGTTAAGATATAATTTGTCCGCCTGGGTCTGCTTTTCCCCTTGGGGTATCAGGCATCGTTGGACACGGGGCTGGACTAGACGGAATGGAGCTTTGCCAGGAGGGGGCGCTCTCCAGACACAGTCTTCAGTGAAACAGTTCTCTTTATTGGTGATGAACAAGGCCTATATAAACCTTGGAGGCGGAATAGGGGCTTGGGGGGCGGGGGTAAGTTACATTATTGGTTGGGGCTGTAGTGCTGAGAATGTTTCATTTGCATGAAGAGGGATTCCAGATACTTTCTGGACATGTCCTTTTAGAGAGAGAGGAAGTTTAACCATAATCTGGGCAGCAGGCAATGAGAGTACCTCAAGGGCAGAGGTAGGGGTTAGAAGGCTACACACACCCGGAACACTCAGGCCCAGAAGCAGGGATGAAGCAGCCTATTACACCAGCTGGTCTCAGGAGGAGACTTTTGTGTTTGGACACATCTCCACCTCACTCTTGCTCCAGACCTGATACCCCAGTTGCGCAGCTTTCTGACCCCACAGTGATTTTATTAAATTCTCAGAGAAATCTCTAAACTGAGTTTTGTTAGGAACTTTTAAAACATAAATTTAAGATACAATGTTTAAAAAAAAATTGAAGGACTAGCCCTATGTGTAAAAACACTTTTGCCTGGTTTCTGGGCCTTTGTGCTTATAAAACATACATATATTTAGTCAATGTTGAGATGGTTTGGCTTTGCTGTGGCAATGATAAGCTGATACTCAACACCATTTTATGCTAATAGATAATAAAATGCATTTTGTTATAAATAACCTTATGATATTAAATATTTTAACCTAATTTGATAGATATGTAAACAATAAGACTATTAAGATAACCCCAGTATTGTTTCCAAAAAGCAATGTCAGATTTATAGTCTCTATGTTCATTGAATGATAGGACTCAATTTTTATGTTATATATAACAAAACTGTTCTTATGATCACATGTAATTCTGTGTCTACAGCTATAATGGTTGTTATCTCAAATGTAATACTATGCAAATGAGTATCTAACAGCTATAACATGATATCATTAGAAGTTTTATCCTATTTATGTTTTCAGATATGTTTGTATACAAACACACATAATTTTGTGTAAGATAAAAAAATCTCCCAGTTTTTAAAGAGCATTCAGCAAAATGATTTGGGGCCAAAAACATCTTAGACTGTTTACAACCCAATTACATTGTGTTATCTCATTGCTTGTGCTACAAATGGTGTCTGTGGTGTGCCTGGAATATAGATATGAATGTACACACATATTAGCTGGATAACCAACATTTACAAAGAAAACCACACATGAACTTTAGACATGAGCTAACATCTTAAAGTACTTCACAACTAAGTGTTTGAGACATTATCAGACTTCTTAAACTAAAAATATCTCATATTGGGCTGGGGATGTAGCACAGTGGTAGGTTCTTATCTAGGATTAGGGGTCGGGGGTTCATGGTTCAGTCTGCAGCACCATATAAAAGGCCCAATTTTATCTGGTTTTTCTTTTCCTCATACCAAGACAAATATCTTAAAGAGTAAAGCTATAAGGTTGAAAGAATGCAGATGGCACACACATGCTTTCTGATTTCTGAAATATCATCAGCTAATAAAAAAGCTAAGAATTTTATTAATACACAGCCATCTAGATGAATTATACAAAATTTTTCACAGTTGTTAGAGGCTCTTCAAGAATACGATGAGAAACCATGTGTTACTAGGTTAACAATATCAGAATGGTTCTCTACAAAAATTTCTAGTCCTTTGTATCTGAAACAACTGGATGCCCCTAGAATATGCTATGTTTAGTAAATTTTACAAAAAGAATGTTGAAAACTGGAGATTTGATGTTTTGTGGTCCTCATTCATTGTGTCAGATTTTTGACAGAATCGACATTAATTTAAGTTTTGCTTTGGGTTGAGATCTTTTAATGACTTATTTCACAGATCTGGTTGAATACGCTTCCATGTTTGTGAGATGCACTTGTGCACAGGTAATAAGTCTATTTGTAGCCATTGATATTAGTTTCAAAAATTTGTAAGACGCCTGAAAAATTATTCTAATCTGCTTCAAAACAAGAAATTCTGCATGAATATGACATGTATTTCCTTTTACATCTGTGATCTTCCAGGATCCAATTTTTCTAGACTGTAAAGCCTAAAAATGATTTATTAAGCTGCTGTCATCAGAGTTGAAATTGTTAATAATGATACCATTTATGGGCCCTATGCATGTTCCTAGCTAGTTACACAATTGAGGCCGTATATGTGGAGAGTGAGATCAGAAAGGCTTTACACAGTACTGTGAATCAACACATGAAAGAAACCAGCTGGCTGAGAGGAAGACTGGAAACCAACCCCAAAGCCAACATGCAACATTAGAGCCTTTGAGGAAAGACTTTTGCTATATAAATGTTAAGAAAGCCTCGATATGCAAATCATCTGTAAAACTCCTGGTCCTTGGTATAGTCTTTCATAAAGTGTTGCTACAGAGCTTCGAACCCCCCTAGCTCTGGTCTGCCTCCTCCCTGGAAAGTGGATTCTTTCTTAATAAACGACCCCTGCTTCTACAAGGATCCTGGTAATCCTGTCTGATTTGAGATACAAGAATCTGCAAAGACTAATGGTTGCCCACCAAAGTCTGATTGATATTCCCTGATGTCATGATGACCACCATTTTGAACACATGTAACAAACTTGTGTCTGAGCATTTTATATTCCAAGTTGCACCATGCTTAGAGACTAAAATTTTAAATGCAGGCCATTTAAGGAGAACACACACTATACATACATACATACATACATACATACATACTACATACATACACACACATATTAATATAGGATATTCTTTAAACCATTAGACCTTGTTCTTTTTTGTTTTGTAATTCTCTTTGAAGTTGTGGTCTGTTAATATTTCCCTACAAAGTGGGAGCCAGAAATCTCACTTCTATTATTATTATTATTATTATTGATTTTTTTTTTCAAGACAGGCTTTCTCTGTGTAGCCACGGCTGGTCTTGAACTCACTGGCTGGCCTTGAACTCGGAGATCTGCCTGCCTCTACTTCCCAAGCTGGGATTAAAGGTTTGTACCATCATGCCTGGCAAAAACCTCACTTCTTTCTACTACAAAACTGATGTGTTGGACAGGCACCACAGAAGGCCGAACTTAAGTCTGACCTTCAAAGAAAAGGATGAGGAAATGCTTTCTACTCCACATTCTGTCAAAGGAGAGGCTTAAATGGACTCGCAGACAACTCTGCTAAGTGCACAATGAACAGGATTCTTTCAACTCAAGACTCAGTATTTTCAAATTTTAAGAATATTCTCTAAGCAATCTTGCTCTGATAGACCTTCCTTCTTGAGCTCTCAGTGGCATCCATTTGGCCAGTAAAGGGCCTTGGACACTAGATCCTACATGACACATCTTCTCTGATGTAGATTCAGATCTGGCCGGTCAGGAAATGAATCTCATCCTGGTGAGGGATGAAGTGATGTTTTCCAAAATTGTGCAGAGCCAGGAAGAGATGGTCAGGGTCAAAATGGTATGTGAGCCGAGGCAGTGGCAGCCCAGGCAAGGAGGAGGCCCGCAAAGACTAGAAGCACGAATAACCAGCTTTTCCAAAGGAAAAGGAAGCCAAGAGGTAGCAAAGGGTATCAAGTGACCTGACAGTAGCAGGACCTCCACAGTCATTACAATTCCTCCAAGTACAGGGCTATTGCGGGATTTTTTTTATGTTTTTATTTTTTTGATATCTGTACAACTCAATAATAGACGATATAACATCTCAATCCCTTGAAGAATGAGGAATGGACAGAGGAAGAGATGGGGCAGAGGGGTGTAATAACATAGCAGCATAAAAATATAACCGATCCTCACACTGGGGTGGAGGCAGCCTGCTGAGACTAGAGACAAGGCAGGCACCCTGGGACTCAGTGCCCGTTCTGTCAGGAAAGGACCAATTAACCTGTCTCTCTGCTAGATCTGCATGAGTGTGTCTTTATTATTTTTTTTTCCCTCTCTCTCTCCCTCTCATGGATTTGTGTAAATTATAAGGCTGTCACAGACATGGCGGAAAAAAAATCAGATTCTTTCTGCCAGTAGTTTGGACAGACTGAAAATAAATCTACTTTCCTAGGCCAATCCTTGTTTCAAAATTTCTTTTGGAATACAGGGAAACAATGCAGTGGTTTATGGGCCTCAGGTTGAGAATGCCTGCTCTGGAGGGATAGGTTTTTACTTATTGGGGAGAAATAGCCAAAAAGCAAAAGTAAAATCACTTCTCTAATTATCCTCTCCACTTCTTTTTACTTGTCCTATTTACAATCTTTAAAAATTAGAAAGAAGTATATTGGATGCTGGAAACCAAACTCAGGTCCTCTGGAAGAGCAAAGTGTGCTATTAACCTCTGGGTCAGTTCTTCTCATCTTTTTAAAAGCAGATTTGTTGTGAGGGGGGAAAAATAGGGCTATAAGTGAGAATTTTTCACATCTTTGAATATCCTTTTCCCTATTGACATAGGAAATTAACAACCAACCACTGATGTCTCAACTGCTGCTTGGGAAGATAGCAAGTGGTGGCACAAGTCACTTGGGTTGTGTAGGGTTGACTGGGGACAGAGGTTTACTACAGTGACTGGAGACCTGAGAATTCCTGTTAGGCAGAACTGAATTCAACCCAACAGTGAATTCCATTGACGTGAAGCTGCCTCCGCAATAAGGGTTTAGCTTGGAGTTAATGCTCACTCAACGTTGAGTGCAAGGCATTATGGGGAAGTAACTTTAGGATGTGTGCTCCCAGACCCACTTGTCACTCGACTATGGTGGGATTTCCTACGCATCCATCACATTAGAGGATGATCATCTAAGCTCTTCCAGATCTAATATTCTTTCCCTTTGAGCAAAGCAGAGTTCGTGAGAATCCCCTATTTCTTTGTTTCCCAGTGGGAGGTATTAAAACCACTATTATCTGTTTTTTGAACTGAGGTGCAACTCTTCTTTAAAAACCTTATTTTAAATAATTGATATCTTTCAAGGTCCAAAGACTTTCCCTGTTCTACACATTCCTTTCTGCCATCACCCTCAATTTAGATTATTTCTTCTATGGTGCGTCTCTGCCTGAATCGATCCTGTTTTACTTTGATGTTTCATGTCCTGTGTGTGTGTGTGTGTGTGTGTGAAAGAGAGAGAGAGAGAGAGAGAGAGAGAGAGAGAGAGAGAGAGAGAGAGAGAGAGAGAGAGAGAGAAAGAGAGAGAGAATGGACTTTATTACAATTGCTTATGGGAAAATTGTAGGTGAGGGGTTATTTACAGATACATGGACACTTTACCAATGGCTAGCCATTGAAGGAAATGTCTTAACCCCAGCAATCATTAACTATCTATAATCCCTCAGAGGGGTGGGCCACTTTGTCTACTTCTCTATGGTTCTTATTTTTGAATATTTTCTCCTGTCCAAACTGAGACCCAAATCCTCTGACTTTAGCACAGGTACTCCTCCAGCAGTGAAGGGCTTCATTCTCAATAAACCTAACAGAAAGTGTTATAAGTGGAAAATGCACTTAATACATCTAGCCTGCCCAAAGCCCAGCTCAGCAGCATGTAGCCAGGGCAGTCTTGATTTCCTCTTGGGGTCATGAGACTGAATGGGAGCTGTGATTCCTGCTGCTTCTCAGCACACTTGGGTTATTGTGCTATGTACAGCTAGCCTGGGAGAAGATCAGAATTCAAAATGTGAGATATGGTTTCTATTGAACGTGTATTACCTTCATACCATCATAACGATGAAAAGAAAATTGTAAGTCAGACCGTTGACAGAGGGAACTATTTGTATTTCGAATATTCTCCTGCATTCTTCCTTCCCTTCTCCATCCTTATATAACTGCATTGAGTATCACAAAAAAGTGCTTAACCAAGTGGAACCAAGAAGGATGTGTGTTCTTGAAGAGAGAACTCTAGCCTGCAGCCCCGTAAAGCCAGAAATGAGAAACTGAAGAGCTAATCTGAGACAGAACTCCATAGCACTACCTAGAGAAGAGTCTCCCAGAAAACTATGAGAACTGAATTAAAGAGCTAAGCTGGGGACCCTCTGAAATACAACTTGTAAGGCAGCCCATATATTTTTTGTCCTATGACAAAGACAGAGAACAGAGAATACTGAGGTAGTACTGTGACTGGCCCCTGTGAGTTTCCTGTTATACATCTCCCGAGAGCAGTCTCCTGTGCATCTTAATAAAGAAGGTGACACTTATGACAGCTGACTGTACCTCACATTGACTGTGCCTTCTCAGCTATCCCTGCATTCTACGGGGGACCCATGAGAACCCTGAGCTATTGATGTGTTCCTTGGAAGGGGCACAGTTTTAAACTATGTTAATGCCAGTTCTGCCTGGGTGATCAGTTCCAAGAAAGTCCTATGTTATAAGACAGTCCAACTGAGCGCCTCTTGACACCTCCACAATGTCTCTCTTGTGTAGACGGTAGGGTGTGCATATATGGGGCTTATAGCTTATCACTTTGCCTGAGGTCTCTGTGAAAGAAGGCTGAGCAGAAAGACTGGTGGAGAAATGGAGTTGGAACCCTTATCAAAGAATGCCTTCAGCCTGCACTGCCACAGGACTGTTAAAAATGGGAGCCAGTTCATTGTGCTTACAATTCAAGCTGAGTGGAGTCGAATCTTCTTGGACTTACAACTGAAAATGTTTGAGTAGACGGACTTATAGATCATGCTTTTTAGTTACCAGGGCACCCTCTTAGACAATGACAACTGAGACTCACTTCAGCCCAGCATGAAAAGTGTTGCTATCCCCATTTTATCTATGTAATTTCATGTCTTCAGATGCCCTGTTCGGCGGTCACTATCATAAAGTGACCCTGGGTTGGAATGACATCCATTCCAGTGAACTCCTACGGAGGTTGTGTTGGATGACAATTTACTGCCCATTTCACAGCAATTCCTCAGCCTCTGTGTTTTCCTTTTTAACATACCTTAAATTTTAACCTTTTCCTTTTTGGCCTTGTCTAGCTCATGACTTAATTCTGGCCAGTTAGACTGGAATTCCTTGGGAAGATGATTCAAGTTGAGGTGTTTCAGATTTCTCTCCCCTGTCTCCCTTGCCCCCTCCCTCCATCTTCCCCCATTTCTCTCTCTGTTCCCTGCCATCCACATCTGTCCTATGCTTGGACACTGACACGATGCCCGAGGTTTTATCAGTTAGTCTGTCATAGTGTAAGGAAGTAGTGACTTGTCCAAACAGTCAAGATGACAGATAGAAGAAGGCTTTGGGCCTTGGCGCCACAGGACAGTTGAATAACATCAGCAGACACCTTCCTCCAGAATTCTGGTGTGGGACAAAAATAACCTGTTTTGTTTAAATCACAGTGAGTCAGGCTTTCCCATATTTACAGTGTAACTGTCTCCTTTAACTCACACATGTTATCACTTTTCTTCAGAAAAGATGAGTGTATCCAAGTCAGACTGTGAACTTTGTGAGTCTTCTGACTCTTGGATAGTTTCCTTCTCATGTGTGTCCTCTGAAGGCTCTCAAATCTTTAAGCTGTCAGCAGCATCTTTGGTCCATACTACATTCTTTCCTCTTAGGTACTAATAAAAATTACTAGACCAGCCATTCGAACTGCATCATCTTCATCCTTACATGGCATGGTGGTTGGCTTTTCTCTTGGACACAATCATATCTTAGTTGAATAATGGCTGCTTTAAATCTTACCCTCTGCTCTAGCAAGATAGACCCTTGACTACTGGAGAAAGACTCAGATATTGGATTGCATTGACTAACCTCTAGTCACTAAAGCCCTGAGGTAACTTGATAAGAATACAAAGTGGCTTCCAGAGCCAACCCATTTCCCAGTGGGGTATATCTCTGCTCCTCCATACATTTACATGAATATAGGTTTCATCAACCATGCACTGGCTTCCTGAAAACTGTCCTGCACAACCTGGTGGTGTTTTTCATTGTTGTTTTTAGGGATAGTGGATGGCTAACAGCTTGATCACATCCATTTTCACTGGACACAACCCTGAGACACAGCTCCAGAGAGTCTGTTAAGGCCTTTGGCTGGGTTTCTGATGGTTTTCTACAAAGCTGGTTGCTCTCTTGTGGTCAACTGTAGATTGGGGACATCATTGATATTGGCAACTCTGGTCAGAAGGGGATTGTCATGCTGTTCTAGTGCCGAAAAGTCACAATACTCATATTCTAAATAAGCATGGACAGAGATTTTCCATTATGGTCCAACCAGACTTCCCAAATCAATCACCAAGAAGCAGCTCAACAGAGCCCCTCTTTGGTCAACATCACTTTACTGTAAGCATCAAAGGCCCAATTCTGTCATAGATAAATGGAAATGCTTATTGGACTAAAATCTTCATTGCCTGTTTCTTTCTGGCATTCATCCTGTGGGAGGTCCAAAGAGTCCCTGAACTGTAGTGATTAGCAGGGTGCAGCTGCTACTAGAAATCATTGGGTTAAGGTATATGAAGAATCTCATTTTGTAACTGAAATATTACATGTTTTGGACTTCATTGTCATTACCATTGGCTATCAAATAATAAATAGTTCATCCCTTTTACAGTAGGTAGCATGATTTCAGGAGCAGAGGAAGGCATTGCCTTGACACCGTGGATGACTTAGCATAATTGGGTTGACAGAAAAGTCAAGATAATTGTAAGATCCTTCACCGTCAGGATTATCCTAACTGGGAAGAAGAAATACATATTTCCCCCTCTAGAACTACCTCAGTCAGCCTGCTTATTCTTCTTCCTTTCCTGTTCTTTCTATACCTATTCATTTATTTTCTCATGTGTCCCCACCCCCCTTGCACTCGTAAGTCTAATTTTAGTACCCAGTCACTCTTTAATACGGGTACTAGCTTAGGCAGTCTGTGTTCAAGGCTTTTACTCTCCCGTGATATGTCATACTTAATTAACTGTCACCTTCACTATTAATATTAACTGAAATATTAATTTGATGAATCTTAATTTCTCTTAATCATAGCATCATTTTGATCCTTCATTGGATATCTTTTTAGAGTGACACTCAGTGCAGAGGAGAAATATTAATAGCACATTAAGGCGTTTAAAACATCTCTTTAATAATTGCATGTTTTCCTGGTAAGGAAGTGTGTTTCTTGAACAGATGCAGGCACCCTGATTTTCTAGTTAGCAAATGGATGTTTTGTCTTGATCACCTTCTGACTCTTATTTTGCACCTTTAAATGAAAATACTTTCAAATTTAAGAAATATTCCTCCCAAGATTAATCCTCCAGAGCCTGGTGCATTCTTGGAGTGGTGAGGTCTTTGTACTATTAATGGAAGCATGGGAAATTTAAATTTGAAGGTTTTGCCTGATCCTTTGGTAGCAGAATCTATGGAGAGCCAGCACACAGGAGTAAAAAAGCCAAGACGAAGAGTAGTTGAAACATGAGGAAGAGGAGGTGTGGGGCTCTGATCTGTGTACTGACCATTCTTTCATCTCATTTATTAGAAAATATTCTCTCCCCCTTGTCCTGTACCTCTCATCTCAGATTGATTGAACCTGGATGAAGATGCTTATCCTTCATCATTATCACATGACTGGCATAGAGCTAAAGTGTTTTTAGGAAGGATCCCGTCATTCAAGTCCAGTCTCCTGGATACTGGACCCACAGGAAGGGAAGCACTCCCAGGCCTCTGGTTCTCATGAGCATCCCTCACGTGTTAGCTCTCTCACCAGAGGGAGAATGCTAGCACATCTTCCTTCCCCAGTCCTCTGAGCACTAACTACAAGGGGTATTCTGAGTCTTTACCCACTCCAGAGCAGCATGTACCATGAGCCCACTTACCTCCAAGTACACCACCCACGGCATCACCAGAGTAGCCACTAGCAGGTCCGCCACAGCCAGGCTCACCACTAGGTAGTTGGTGGTAGTCTGTAGGGCACGCTCCCTCAGCACAGCGGCACATACCAGGCCATTGCCAAAGATGATGGCCAGGATGAGTGCACAGTAGGACAGGGCATAGTAGGCATGCGGACGGGCCCGGTTGACACCAGTGGAGTTTTCTGCCCCACAAGTGGAGTTGATGTGGCTCAGAGGTGCCATAGCCCAGATAGAGGAATGT
Organism: Tokudaia tokunoshimensis; assembly: GCA_036184795.1. Classification (NCBI taxonomy): domain Eukaryota; kingdom Metazoa; phylum Chordata; class Mammalia; order Rodentia; family Muridae; genus Tokudaia; species Tokudaia tokunoshimensis. Next base: position 29,979,917 of record BTHU01000015.1, on the reverse strand, counting down.
GACTCCAAAATGTTTCTAGGAAAAGACAGACAACAATGTGGGTTAAATCAGACTCTTTAGAGATGGGATATGATGTGTAGGTGCAGCTTAAAATGTTTCATGCCTACAAATACTGATGGAACATTTCCTATATAATAGCAGGCAATGGGGGGCTGGAGAGATAGCTCAGTGGTTAGGACCACTGACTGCTCTTCCGGAGGTCCTGAGTTCACTTCCCAGCAACCACATGGTGACTCACAACCATCTGTAATGGAATCCCATGACTTCTTCTGGTGTGTCTGAAAAGAGCAACAGTGTACTCACACAAATAAAAAAAAATCTTAAAAAAAGAAAGATTAAAAAAATAGCAGGCAGTGCTATAAGAACTGGAAATACAGTTAGGAACAAAACATAATTCTTTTATGAAGCCTCTATTTGGGATATTTAATAATCAAGAGAAGGCTTGTTCAGTGATAATAAGCATTTTGGAGAAAAGTAAATCAGAAAAGGGAGTTGGGGAGAGGTGGAGGATAGTATGACTGTGGGCAAGCACAGTTAGAAAACAAGGAAGACGTCCTGGCTATATTAGCAGTGAAGTCAGGGCTAGCAGAGGTAGAGGAACAACACAGGACCCTGTGTGTGGTCCAAGCAGAAGGAGCAGGAGTGTGTGTGTGTGTGTGTGTGTGTGTGTGTGTGTGTATGCGTGCGTTTGCGCACCTCCAGAGAGGGCCAGGGTTTAGGGGGAGTGGCAGGAAGGCTAGCACAGCTGGAGTCTAATGAGGTGGCTGTAAGATGGAAGGACATAAGGTTTGAGAGCTTGTGTGGGTGACTGAGAGAAGCATGCTTGTGCTCTGTGTGGGATGGAAGCTGCTGCAGTGGAGACTTCACCTGGCTATTTCCTAGCTCTGGGACGCTCTCGTGATCCACCCCTGAGCTCCAGTTTTCTTCTCTGTAACATGGAGGGCCCAATAGAGCCTATTTTCCTAAGGGTTTTCGCCCCAGGCACTGTGGAAATAATATACCTCAGTGGCCACGTACACAAACCACAGCTCCACAAAAAAGAACAGAGCTCTCTTTCTTTCTTTCTTATTTATTTATTTGTTTATTTATTTAGACAAGCAAGGTCTCCATCTGTAGCGCAAGCTGGTTTAGGACATGCAACAGCCTAAACTCAAGGTGATCCTACTGCCTCAGCTTCTCAAGTGCTGAGATCAAAGGCATGAGCCTCCCATGATTGGCTTATAACACACACTGTTTTGTGTGGTAGACTGGGGGAGCCATGCCTTGGACCTCAAATACTATGCAAGTAGTATGTTGGCTCTTTGTTTGTTTGTTCATAGTCTGTTTAATTTTCAAAATTTTAATAAAAATTATTTTGTGGTGTGTGTGTATGTGTGTGTGTATGAGTGTGTGTGTGTGTCTGTGTATGAGTGTATAAGTGTGCATGTGTATATGTAGGTGAACATAGTGCAGTATGTGTGCATTCATGCACCCATGTGTGCATGTGGAAGGCAGAGGAGGATGTTAAATTTCTGGCTCTGTCTTTACCTTATTCCTTTGAGACAGGGTCTCTCCCTGAACCTGGACCTAGGCATGCAGCCAGAAACCCAGAGACCCTCTGGCCTTTGCCCGTCCCATTACATAGGGCCACATGCAGCTTTTTATGTGGATGCTGGGATCTGAACTCAGGTCCTCATGCTTGTGCAGGAAGTGCTCTGACCCACCGAGCCATCGCTGCAGCCCTTGCTTTCCTGTTTTTCTTCCTCTTCAGATATATTTGCGTACCCCACCCTAATGTTTGTTAGTCACTTGTAACTTTCTTCAATATCCCATTCACTCTCATGTTTTATACAAGGAGTGATGGCTTTGGGAGACTAGAGTAGAGAAGAAAATATTGAATATTTGAGTCTAGTACAGTGGCTTTTGTATTTATGGGAAGTCTACATGTAGAATTTTTTGAAAGTTCCGGATCTTAAAAGATTAGTTACCGATTGTAAATGTTTAATCTCTATAAAGTTCCCTACTGCCCATCAAAATTCATGGGTCAGTGATGACTATTTTAAAATCTTTTCTAACCCAGTTTGATGCCCTTGCTTTTTAAACAGGTAGATCAGTCCCAAAGACAAGAGTAACAAACATATCTTGAGTCCTATGCTTATTAGGGTCTTCTAAGTCTTTCAATTTTGCCTTTAACATTTGGAAGACATAGTGACTGTCGTGTTACCATCCCAGTGGAGGAAATAAGCCCTTAAATCATTCAGGGTTGAGCCAAGAGTGGTGGCTCGTGCCTTTAATATCAGTAGGCAGAAACAGGCAGATCTCTGTGAGTCGCAAGTCAGCCTGGTCTACATAGTGAGTTCTATGACAGCCAGAGTTACACAGTGGGACTCTGATTTTTAAAAAATTGAGGAGGTTTGGATTCAGAGTGACCAAGAGACCTGAGTCCATCAACTGTACCCACAATCCCAGTTTGTAGGGACCAGTCCAATAGAAAGGACTCTGGGGTCTCAAAACCAGATTTTCATGTGTTCATGGGGCACAAAAGGTCTCACTCCTAAAGAAAAGGCCTGAGGTCAGAGGGTATCGGTACATCAGGGCCACACGCAAGATAAGACCTGAAGTCTGTGGCTCACAATGTGGTCCTGAAACCTAAGTACAAGAGATTCCAACCTCAGTCTCTATGGCCATTCTGGCCTTCTGCTATAGTATAAATGTTTGCCTACCCCCTAAATCAGTCTGTTAAAGTTTCCACTCCCCACACGGGGATGGCATCAAGAGGTGGGAGTTTAGTGGAGTGATTGGTACTAAACAGTGGGAACTGCTAGGTGCGAGAACACAGTGTGAAGACAGGTGCCTGTAAACCAGACACCAGTTCTGCTGGTGCCTTTACCTTGAACTCTCTAGCCTTCAGAAACATGAGGAATTCACTTCTATTGTTTCTACGCTTCCTGGGCTGTGGTATTTTGTCACAGCAATCTGAACTGCTTGGCAGATCTTTTCCAGCCATACCCTCCACAGATCTACTGAGATTCCTTGATCCTTTCTACCGTACACTTCCTGAGCCAAGGATCCGGAATCTTCTGGGGAATTTCTTGGTGCCTATTGCCACTGCATCAGGACTGGATCATTCTAGATCTGTCAACCTGAAGGTGTGTGTGAGGCCTGGGTCCATGTGGTAACTAGTGGTTGACATTTAGATAAAAATCTTCTGTGCAGCTGACTTGGTGTGAGAAAAGGACACAGTCCCCAAGTAAGGCAGAGGCACACTCACATTTTATATGAAATTGTAAATGCAGATTTACCCTTTCAGTTTGGTACAGTATATATTTTCCCTTCTTAGAAATTATTTTTGTGTGTGTATGTGTGTGTGTGTGTGTGTGTGTGTGTGTGTATACATGCTTGTAAGTACAGGTGTTCACCAAAGCTAGAGTTACAGGTGGTTGTGTTCTGCTAATATGTGTATTAGAAAGTCAACACAATTTTGTATTTTTTTCCCAAGGCATAAAGGTTAAAAATTGTTTCCAACATATTTTTGGTCATGTCATTATGACATTTAGGCATGACATACATGGGCCCCTGGGAGAACTCTTTAGGTCTTGGCAGGAGTAGAAGCTGGTAGTCGCCAGGGTTTATTCTCAACCCTGTCACCCACAGCTTTCGTTGAATTAAGGGGTTGCTTAATCATGGCTATCATTTTACACTGCACTCTGAAACATTTCTGCATGAAAGAAGTGTTAAAATGCAGAAATGGGTAGAAGAGGGTGACCAACTTGGAACGAATTCAGAGAACTACTTAAAAGTGTTCTTTTCCACAGCACATTGTTTGCAGTCAATATATTTTTAACACATAATAATAATTCTTGGTAATAATTATAATTTTCTCATTATTAGGAGAAGGGCAGCAGCTACCCTGGAGATAGCGTTGCTGCTGCCAAGGGCTTTTGGAAAAACACAGTGCTTTCTGATTGTTCAGTGATATTCCCTCTGGGAGGCAGGCTCAGACCCAGAATACCTTTCCTTTCACAGCTGGGCCACCTTCAAGGCAGGGGCCAGGTCTCCTTCTTTTCTAGAGTCTGTAGCTGCTTCACCTAGGCCTTACCTCCCCTGCCAAGTAAGAAGAAGAAGGTAAAGCCAAGGGCATCTGGTTACCATGCTGCCAGGCTTTGCCCTGCGCCCTGAGAATTGACAGCTACTTAAGAGGCAGTGTAGAGAATGCCAACGTTAATGATGAGGTGGCAAGCCTCGCTTCTGAGAATCAGCTCTGCACCTGATGTTGGAAGCACAACTGTATGGATTTCTCGTTCGTGCTTTTACATTGCTCTATTTCCGGTCATGGAGACGCTTCTTAGCAGCGGGTGGGCAGACCGTGGTAGTTCCAGAGCTCTGGGTGTGAGAGATGAAAGCAGAGATGAGTGAGATGTGCGGCACTGCTCCCTGCCTCTCGGCTAATTATTTCCACTTTATTTTTCCACCTTGGATTTTTTTTTTCCTTTTTAAATGAAGATTTCTTATATAACTCTGAGTTAGATCTCCGCAACTTCCCCCACCCCCTGTTTATACTTCTGATAGATGTGCTAAGAGATAGTGAACTAGTCTCAGGATGAAGCTGAGAGTCTGAAGAATTCATTAACTTAATAATCACTCTCCAAATAATTCATAATGAGAGACCAGTTGTTTCATCTGCAGAATGAGGATAAATCATGCCTACTTCACGGGGTTATTGTGAAGCCCAAATGCAATTATATGCTCAAAGCCTTGGCACTGTGGACAATTTGGGCTGATAATTCTTTGTTTTGCAGAATGTCTTATGCAGTGTTGATGTTTAACAGTGTCCCTGATCTAGCTACTAGTTGTGATAGCCAAAAGGTGGATGCTGCTTAATCTTGAATGGGGGACGGAGCAAAATGACTCTCCTACAAGAGAAGTGTTGCTGTAGCATAAGACCTAACATGTGGCTTTTACTGTCATCAGGAAGACATGAGGAGGCAAAGAAGAAAACTAAGCCACAGTTGCCAATCATTTGATGGACTTGGTGATGAGGAAGTTGTTGGTGACCTCAACAAAGACTATTAGGAGTTAAGAGAAAATAGAGAACCAGAGACTTAGGAGTTGGCTCAGTGGGGAAGAACATTCACTGAGGATCTGAGTTCGAATCTCTAATACCCAGGTAAAAAGCTGTATATGGCAGAGTGATTGCCTATCACCCCAGTGCTGTGGGGGCTGAGACAGCTGAATGCTAGGAATTTGGTGGCTGTCAGCCTAGCCCTAGATTCAGTGAAAGGCTGAGTGTGACAGAATAGGACATATGACACCTCCTCTTATTTCTGCATCTCATTACACATATGTGCGCTCATATATTACAGATAACACATATATGGTATCTGTACTATATGCATGGGGAAGTGGGAGGTAGATAAGGGCTAGAACATTACTACTAGCATCAGTCTCTTAAGATATACTGCATACAACATCGCTTATGATTTTTAAGATGATTGAGTTTCATATTGATTCATTCTGGTCTTTTTAGTGTGTTCTAGCCTTTTTCAGATGGCTGCATGATCTAGTTTAAGAGCCATGGAGACAGACTGGACTAGCTCTCATTATCTGGGACACATAACCTGCTGTGGTAATGTTCAGTTCCTCAGTGCACACTCAACCCACAAAGTCTCACCAACATGACTAACATGAGCTGAACAAGGACAACAATAGGCATGCTAAAGTGGATGTGGGAGGGACCACGAGGCCTCAGTTCTACACAAAGAGCTACAGGAAACTAAGGGGTGCTGAGAGATGGAGCAATGGCCTTCCATCTGCATGTCATCTGCACGTAACAGCGATGGTTGAAAAGAGAGGCCGTGAATGTGGGAACAAGGCAGAGGGGTGGGAGGGTTTGGAGGGAGTAAAGGGAGGGGCGAAGTGATGTAATTATATTATAATCTCAAAAATAAGATAAATAATAAAAGAAGATTTATAGGATTTAACCATTTGTTCCTTTTCCTTAAAGACATCGAACCAAACCCCAAACATTATAAAACCAAAACACCTTGAGTGTTTAGTCTCCTTCTGATGCTAGGCTGACACTAATACATCCTTTTTTTTTTTTGAGACAGGGTTTCTCTGTGTAGTCCTGGCTGTCCTGGAACTCACTCTGTAGACCAGGCTGGCCTCAAACTCAGAAATCTGCCTGCCTCTGCCTCCCAAGTGCTGGAATTAAAAGTGTGCGCCACCACTGCCCGGCTCTAATACATCCTATTTAACATTTGTTAATATTTACAACATCCCCTGAGGGAGTATTTGGGCATCTTTACTTTAAATATTAAAACAAAGACATAGAGGTTTGGCAACTTTCTGAAGCTCACACAATGTGACCATCTGTCTGGTCTCCAAGAAATGGGCATCTCCGCTCCATCACTACCTCTCTGCCATGATGCTCTCTCACCGCAGGCCCACTGCAATGGGGTCAGATGACCATGAACCACAACCTTCAAAACCCACACACCAAGGAAAGACCACAGAGCACACACACAGAAGACCGGCATTCCTCCCAAACCGGGAGAGAATGGGTTCTTGTTCCCACCCCTTTCCCCGCAAACAATTACACAGTGCATGATGTGAGCCAGCCTTTGATTAGGGCTTCTCAAATCTAACAGTCACCCCTCACTTAATATGTCTACATGGTGCAAATGGATGCTGGGAGTCATTCCTAGATGGAAATGAATGGTCTTTCTTTTGAGCCAGAATAAACTAGTAGCTTCCATGGCATATCTTCCTTCACATCCCAGGTCCTGACATCAAAACCTTTCACTAACAAACTTGCTGATGAACAGTTTAGCAGTGTCCTGAGTTTCTCTGGCCTTTGCTTCAACTCAGATTTCCCAATTCCCTTACAAAAATCAATAATTCTAACGGCTAACATTGATAAGCTTTATCATATTGACAACACGAAGAGTAAATAAAGTAAGTGCTATTCACAGTGCTGTTCTAGAAGATGAAGGGTTACAGAGAGATTGATGTCTAGCAGAGGCCATACTCCACTAAATGGTGGCGTTGATTCAACCGGAGACGCGAGTCAAGAGTCTCTCCCTGTTCTGGAGTCCTCCACCATGGAGGAAAAGCAGACAAGCCTGAGTGAGGATTATGTGAAGATCTTGCATGTTCAGAGACGCTTGTTCTCCTTACCCAGCTTTTAAGCGTCAGTGCAGGTGTGCACTGTGCACAGAGCTCGTGGGAGTTATATTGTCATTATTATTAGAGGTAGTCTTTAGCATTTCTATGGTGCTTTATTCTTGTAAATTGCTCTTTAAGTCATTTCATAATGAAGATTCACAAGTGCATTGAAGTATATAGCATATTTATAGATTTGGATGTATTTACATATGCATATGTTGGTACATATACAGAGGAAAAGCCATGGGTGGTTACTGAGATCCAGAAGCTAACATAATAAAGTTGTTTTTTTTCCCCTCATTGAACCTGACCAATAAAGCATGGTTACTTTTCCTTGACACAATCTTCAAAAACAAAACATTTTGTCATTCTAACAAGAGTAAAGTGGGGAAATACAGTAGACCAAATAATCAGTGAGTGAATATTAATTGATAGCAAACTTCTATGTATTAGACATTAAATTTAATACTGGATGGACTCTCTATGTGATATTTGACACTTGAGCATTACATTAGAAGAAGCATTCTATTTGGATGTTATTATTATTTTCTTTGCTCGACCCCCTTGTTCATGAGTAGCCATGCAGACCCTTGAAAACATTCAACTCTAAATAAACAAGTGTTTGAATAGGAGTCTCACATTGTCTCTCCTCTGGCTCTACACATTCCCAAGGCCAGGTCAAATGTCTGCCTTTCATCTTCACCCAAGGACAGTTTATCGACCTTGTAGCATCAGTAAGTAAAGGGCTTTACCTGTAAAGTACAAACAGGCATGCAGAACACACTTAGACTCTGAGTTCCACTTTGCTATTGCTATGTTGTTTTTTTTTTCATGCATTGAGAAGGTATTAGACTAAACCAGATGCATTCAATGGCACAAGTACCTAATTACACGAACTCTGTTGACCCTATAAGCCACAGTAAGCAATGGAAATCCTACATTCCATCATTGGAAAAAAACATACACAACTGTCCTCTCAGGCACTACATATCTCTGTTGGGATAATTGGATTCTGACTTGGAAGCAGTTTGACTTTAAACAGATTAAAAACAGTGTCTCTCTAAACCCTCGGCCCTGCATTAGCAGGGTACTGAAAGTGGGTACTTTAACATAACAGACTCTGACGATTAAGTCAAACCTGTGAGAGGAATGCAGTCAACTTCTGTGCAACTCCCAGGAAATAAAAACAGGTTTTTATTTAATGTCTTTTATGTATGCCTTGATATAGATTCTAGAGCCTATCATGACACAAATTTGGGAGAGGGGAATTAAAGAGAGAGCAGGTTCAGCCACTTAATGAACACAGTTTCCTTGGGGTTTCATGTTTTAAACCTAGAGTAGCTCAGAGGTTTGATGCATATTCTTAAAGAACCACAGAATTCCAAGCTAATCAAATAATCTTCCACTAAATTAGAAATGAAAAGAAAAATCCACTTACCCTGAAAATTTCCTCTGGTGCCTGGAGACTGTGGTGTTTAGCGCCTCAGTTCCTGAAGCCATTTACTGACGGTAGACGCGCCGAAGCAAAGCAAACTTGGCCTTTCCCTGGACACAGAAACTATGGAAGCCTTTCCATACAGGAAGGAAATCACCTGGTTTTTGCCTCTGAGGTGGAAATTACATGTGAACTACTCTTACAGCTTCCCTATCAGACCTCTTGCTTGGTTCCTCAGCTGCTTTCCCAAGGCACCGGTGTGCCCTAGAGGATTTGGGAGGGACCCCACTGAACAGTGTTTGGGTTAGCAGCTCAGAGGCTCTCTGTCCTTGGTGCTGAGAGAGATGGACGAGGCACAAGCTCGATTTCTCCCTGGCTCTCTCTTCTCTTCCCTCGGAGGCTCTATCTGCTCCGGTACTGTACTTTTTAGTACGTGTGTATTTTCCCCTCAGTGCCCCTTTAAAGCCTGGTGTTACCACTTCCTTTACCTTTTTGCTTTGATTTCTCTTGAATAACTCTCACCATCCTCAGTTTAATTGCCTTTCTGCCTTTTTTTTTTTTGTGGGTGGGAAGATGATTGGTTTAGAAGGAACGGATCAACAAATGGATACCACAGGCAGTTAATGGAAATCAGTACCATTTAAAATACAATTGACAGAATAATTAAATTTGGAGGTGTGTGCCTGTCTGGGGGAAAAAGGAGGCTAAAGAGAATATACTGCACTAGAAGCATGAATATAGCTCACGTTGAAGAAGAAGCCAGCTAATATTACGAGCAATATTAAATGTTTATTTAGCAGGGTTTCTTGTTTCCACAAAAGTTTACAAACACATGTCAATTCATCCTTTCTGCTTGTCTATGGCATATGTTTTTTTTTCCTTTCTATTTTCTTACCATTATTTTTTAAACTCTAGCTTAACAAGCTAATAGAGATACAACTGAAGTTAGTGCCAGTGGGCATCGGCACCGGACCTTACTCATGTGCACCTGTTCGAGTAACTATTTGTCACGGAAGTCTGCATACTTCCTAGTCTCTTGTTTCCCAGGTCTTCTACCTGCAGACAGGGCTGTGATTGTTCATTAGTTTCTCCACCACTGAACTTGAAAGCTGCAGTGTCTACCATCATCACGCAGAGTCCCCATTGGATATGGTGGAGACCTCTACTGGCTGAGAAAGATGGAGCAGCTGCAAATCTAAATACCATTAATGGCAGTAGCCATATTTATTGAGCATGTACTATTGACTGGTCATTTTATCTCACTGCTTCTTTTAATCCTTTCAGCAACCTTACATAGTAGATGCTATTTTTTTCCTTCTTTATTTCAGACTGACAAATCAAGGCACACAAAAATTAACATGACTTAGGAAGTTAACAAGTGGAGCCAGGATTTAGACATCTTAATTCTCTTAACTACTATGGGTATAATTTTTTCTGCAGGTGGAAACTTTAGTTTTCTGAGGTGAGTGACCATATGTCAGAAAAGTAGTAGTTATAATGCCCATAATGGTGATCGCGGTGATTTGGGAAAAAAATGTGCCTCATAGACTTGGGCATTTGAATACTTGGGCCCCAACTGGTGGTACTATTTGGGGGAGGCTTAGCAGGTATGACCTTGATGGAGGAATTATGTCACTGGAGGCAGGTTTGAAGAGTTCATGGCCTTGTTCCACTTCCAAATTCACTTGCTGTGCTGGATAATTTTGTGTTAACTTGGTACAAGCTAAAGTCATCTGAGAGGAGAGAACCTTAATTAAGAAAATGCGGCCATAAGTTCAGGCTATAGGCAAGCCTGTAAGGCATTTTATTAATTAGTGATTGATAAGGGAGAGCCTGGCTCATTGTGGGCAAGGCCATCCCTGGGCTGGTGGTCCTGGGTTCTATAAGAGATCAGGCTGAGCAAGTCAGAGGGATCAAGCCTGTCCTGCTTGAGTTTCTGTCCTGACTTCTTTCAATGATGGACCACAATATAGAAGTGTAAACCAAATAAACCTTTTCCTCCCCAACTTGCTTTTGGTCATGGTGTTTCATCACAGCAATAATAACCCTAACTAAGACAAAAAAAGGTAACCAGTGGCATTCGTAGAAATACCTAGGGCTTTCTGTCAGTGGCAACCACATAGACTATTTGCTGAGAGCTGTCTGTAAAATTGATGTCTGGAGCCTGGTGGTTAGATCTACTTCCTGCTTGTGATTGATATGCAACTCCTAAGTTTCCTTTTCCTGTTGCTATGCCTGCTTCTTGCTGCTATTTCTCCCTGCTACGAGGGACTCTTACATAGTTGGGACCATCAGCCCAAATAAATTCTTTCCTCTATAAGTAGCTTTTGGTCATGGTATTTTATCATAGCAACAGAAAAGTAACAGATGCAATGATATTGACAAGATGATGTTTGTGTGGTGACTTATTTAGAAAGCATGATCTAAATGATGCTCTTGTCTGCATCAATCCACATGGCACTTGTTTTTACAGATTCTATGATAAGCTAACTCATGCCTTCTATATTCGTATACAAGAGTCCTAAACTTGGGGTGTGGATGCATTTGAACATTATTTTTTTTCAAATTATCCACTAAGTTAAGATTAGGTCTTCAGTGTAAGTCCTATCCCAGTAGGACTGACATCCTGTGAGAAGAGGAAGAGATGGCAGGAGAGTACACAGCAGAGGCTGAAGGAGATACAGGTATGATGAGTATCTGGAAGACAAGGAAAAGAACCTCAGGAAGATTATTGCTTTAGACCTCAAGCCTCTAATATGTAAGAAAATAATTTCCTCTTGTTTAAATCGTCTAGTCTGTGGAATTTTGTGATAGTCGTTATAGAAAACAAATAAGAGACATAGAAAACTAGCTGCTGTGTGCAAGGTTGCTCCTAATATTACTGGGGTAACGTGTTTAGATTGAGGATGCTCTGAGACTATAACTCTGAACTTTAGGGAGGGCCTTCAGTTTCCTCTTCTCTCAAGGGACCAAGAAGCCAGTTACTGACAAAACTTGGTTTGTCTGATGTGCAGAGCCAGGGTTTAACTGAGTAGTGTGTAAGCAGAATGAAGCAGATACATTTTAAGGATTTAGAGTCTCATATTGTTCATTTTTATCATTATAGACTTGCCTCTTCCAGTGTCCTGCTTTTATGGTTTGGATGTGAAGTTTCCTCCGTAGGCTCATGAATTTCAACTCTGGTCCCAGCTGGGGGCACTGTTTTGGGAAATTATGAAGCGTTTGGATGTAGGACCTTGTTTGAAGAGGCAGGTTAGTGAGGGCAGGAATTAGGCGCTATTGCTTATCCCTGATTCTTCCCAGTATCCTCTAGTTTCCCCGACTACTGATGGGATATCCCATGTGATTCAGGTTCCTGCTGCGGTAACTCGTGGCTACTTCCACCATCAGACTTCCCCAAAAGGATGAACGGTCTTCCAAGAACTGTGAGCCCATATGAGTTCTTTTTTCTCCCTTGTTATTTCTGGTATCCTGTCACAACAGCAAGAACATTAAATTAGATATTGTGACTCACATTTGTAATAGTAGCTATTAGGAAGCTGAGGTAGGAGGATTTGAGTTTGGAGCCAACTTTGGCTACCTAATGATTTTCAGGCCAGTCAAGTCTAGAGTAACCCCATCTTGATGCTTGCCCTTCACCAAAGGTCACTAGGCCCCCTATGTTAATTCAATTAAACATTTTGCCTAATGCTAGTGGTGTCCTGATGGTATTTGAGCGTGGAGGGGAAGGGTCTCATTTTGAGATCCCTGTTGAGAGCACAAAATAGCCTCACTGGAAGGAATCTTCTTAGCATTTTAATAATGATTTTCTTTGGTAAGGAAGATAAAGAGGGATAAACATTTGAAAGGAAGATATCTTCCTTTGAAAGGAAGATAAAGAGGGATAAACATTCCTATTCTACTTCTGTATGGATGCACCAGGACGGGGAGTTACCGGATGTGCCCAGGGTTGTGCTTCAAGGCAGGCAGCTCAGTCTTAAGTCAGCTGTCTCTCAAAAGCTATGCTGAGTCTTTGGGGAATGAGAGGGTTGGCATGGGACTTACAAGTGGAAGGAACAAATAAGGGGCTCTTTCCTCCCGTGGAGGTGAAGACAAGCAATTGCCTGCCTTAACCAACCGGGGACTTCTCATTCATATCACTGCATTGAAATAGCTTCTTCTTCTTCTTCTTTTTTTTTTTTTAAATAAATAGAACTCTTATTCATGATTGGCATGGGAGATTTTGAGATTTGCCTCCTGGAAAGAACTCCAGAACACTCACAGAACAGGCACATCTAGGCAAAAAAATCAAGGAAAACTAAGCTTGTCCTTCTTCCAGGAAGCCTTCAAGGTAGTGTGACTGCGATAGTCTCACAAAGCAGCCAATGGGTGCGATATCTTTAACTTTGGAAGATGAGAGTTCAAAAGCAGAGTAAGGGTATAGGGTGCTTCTGATAAATGGACACATCCAGTGGCGCTGTTGGAAGGAAATAGGGCAAGTCTCAGGATGAAATACTCTTTGGGTCTTTGAAATGCTGTTTCAGGCTCCCAGTTCAGCAAGAACTGCCCTGAGCATCAACCATTGAGTCCAGCATGACTTCCCATGGTTTTTAAACCTCCATAAAATGTACACTCACCAGGATAGTATAGAGACCAATTGAATCAGGGTCAGGAGTCAGTGTGAGGATCCTACATGAACACAGGGCCTCATGTACCTATAGTTCATTATAAGGGACTTGTCTCAGTGTGAACTTGATTTGATCCTCACAGTGACTTTAAGTGGAAGATCAGAGGCCTGGTCTGAAGGACAACCTGAGTTTCAATGAAATCACCCCAAGCTCCTACCCATCCCTGTATTGTTTGATTTGGTTTGCTTTGCTTTTTTAAGACACCATCTGAGAAGGAAGTGCTTGGCCTATGCCTCCTACATGCTGGGACTACACAGGCATATGCTACCGTGCCTGGCTTCAGAAGTTTTAAGAAGACAAATTGGCCAGCGTCAGTAGCGATGTAGGCAGTATAATTACTTTCTCTCAGGTTTAGGTCCCCTGTCTTCTACGATGAGGCCTGGAGACAGATGAGAACTGTCTAGGGAAATCCCATGTCTCATATAGGGATTCAGTGTTATTGTAATTGTCATATACTTCCAGTTCTTGGAAGAAAACTAGCTCACCTCATTCACCTTATTTATCATTGCCCAGTAGTGACTGTCAGTCTTGCTTCTTTTCTGTGGAGTCTCCTCTGTCAAGCTGTTTCATATCCCCTCACCCTTAAACAGAGCAGGAAAGAGTGGGCACAGTAGCAAATGAAAGGATGGTGTTAGTCCTTAAAGTAACGTCTAGCTTCCTATGCACTTCAATCTCACCTCTGTCTGATACCTCTTTCATCATTGCCCTGCCTGTTTCACCTCATTTCCATGAGATAATCTAAGATCCTTCTAATGCTCCCTTACTTTCTACTCTGTTTGAAGGTAGTCTTCTTCCTCAAAGCACATGAAAATAAGATGGAATTAGAGAAATTTGTATCTTTTCCCTTCTCTCTCTCTCTCTCTCTCTCTCTCTCTCTCTCTCTCTCTCTCTCTCTTTCTCTCTCTCTCTCCCTCTCTCTCTGTGTGCCATGGAGCATGTGTGGATGTGTGGAGGTCAGAGGTTAACACTGTGGGGTCCACTGTCTCCTCCCACCTTTACATGGGTTCCAGGGATAGAACTCAGGCTGTCATTTTTGTTAACTAAGTACACTACCCACTGAGAAATCTCAGTAATCTAACATTTTTTATATTTTAACAATATTTTTTTCTAGTGCACGTGAGTACAGGTGCCCCTGGAGGCCAGAGGCATCAGATTCCTCTGGAGTTAGAGTTGCAGGTAGTTAAGAATTTTCCAGTATAAGTGCTGGGAACTGAACTAGGGATCTTTGCCAGAGAAACGCACGCTTTTAACTACTGAGCCAGCTCTCCAGCTCCCAGGTTTTTTTGTTTTTTGTTGTTGTTTTTTTTTTTTAAATCTGAATTGATTTGCGGTTGACAGGTATGGCAAACAATATTTTCCAAAGATGACCTCATCTATCATGTTCTTCCAGACTTTACCACCCTGCCATTAACTGGAAAAGCCAGTCCTCTCTTAAAGAGGCAGGGCTCTGTAATCTTATCAAGTTCTAGTGTGATGTTATATGATGTCCAAGGCTAGGTCATAAAAGCATCATGTATTTCTAATTCGTTTTCTGGAGATGCATGCTTTTGGAACTCAGCCACTATGACAGGAGAAAGCTCTAGCAACTTTGGAAGGCTACCTGGAGATGATCTGAGGTTGTTATACTGTAAACCTGGCTGATCTCATAGCTAAGACTCAGAAATAAGAACAAAGCATTTTTAAAGCAGCTATTTTGACCCCCAGTTGAACTGGGCCAAACTGGTGCCATGCGGAGGTGAGACATGGTAGCCCTGTAAAGTTTTGCCCAAATTTCAGGTTCATGAGCAAAATAAACACTTGATAATGTTTTAAGCAAATAATTATGTAATGTAGGCATAGATAGCAGGTAACTTGAGACCCACTGATTTCAGAACTTGTCACATTCAGCATTCAGAAAGAACACATTTCAAGTTTTACTGCAACCCATCTAATTTTGAGGCAACTGCCAGTTACTTATTTGGTGTATATGGCTTGAATCTACGATGCTATCTGCTTTAGCTTCATAAAGTTTATAAGACCTTGTTATTCAGGATATGGGCCATGAGCCAGGACCAACAAGACCAATTGTTAGAAACAGGGAATATTGATCTCTCCTCCAAACTTACTGGATGCAGGATTTGCACTCTAACAAAATGACTTTCTATTCATTATATGTGGAGAAGCAGCCATATGAAGAATAAGCCTGTGAAATAGATCCATCTGTAGCCATTAGATAATTTTATTTTATTTAAAATATTTTTATTGTGCTACAATGCACAAAACATAAAACCCATCATCTTAATCATTTTAAATGCATAGCTTAGTAATAGTAAATGAATTTATAATGCACACATATCACTATCTCTTCTCAAGCTTTAAAACTGAAGTTATATGCATTAAATAAAAATTACCCATTTACTAAGGTTAATCTTTTCAGCAGAAATAGAGTTTTTCTCAACTTTGAAATAAGTCTTTATATATGATTTGATATTCATCATTTTATTTTACTGCTCGATTTTGATTTAGTTTGTTCTTTTGAAAATTTTTTAGCTAAGTGGTTAAGGGCACTTCTTGTTCTTGGAGAGGACCTGAGTTCGAGTCCCAGCACCATTTATGGCTCATATGCATCTGTAGATCCTATTCCAGGGGATCCAGCGCCCTCTCCTGACTCACAGAATACTGTGCACATATGTGGTGCACGCACACATGTGTAGGCAAAACATTCATATACATAAAGTAAAATAAATGCAATTTAAAAAATTCTTTGTGTTGTAAAGTTAGCTTATTGATTTGGAACCTTTCTAATTTTCTAATGGAAGTGTTTATAACTATAATTTTCTTTCTTAGCATGGTTCCCACTGTTTCCCATAAATTTGATATATCGTTTTTCCATTTTCATATGCCTTGAAATAGTTTCCCAATTTCCCTTGTGATTTTGTTTTATTCGTTTGCTAAGAGTATTTGAGGTTTTTTTTTATAATTTGTAAATTTTCCAGTTTTATTCCGTTAATGACTGTTGACTATCCCATTGTGACCAGAGGGAATATTGTCTCTGTCTGCTCAATCAAGTTGGCCCCGTTACAATAAATTCTTTACTTGTACTCTACGTCTATCTGCTCCTAAGGGTGGGAATTTGAAGTCTCCAACTAAAATATGCAACTGCCTATTTCTTTTTTCAAATCTTACAGTTTTTATTTCATGTATTTTGATGTAGATTATCAAAGAGACAATTATGTTTATAAGTAGTTATAATTGTTATATTTTTAAATTAATGTAAAATGTCCTTTGTCTCTTGAAAACAGTTTTAAAGTTTATTTTGGTTGACATTCCTTTCTTTAGCCTTGCTTTCTTTGAGGTGCTATTTACAGGAAACAGTTCTCCATCCTTTTAGTTTCAAACTATTTGTTTCTTTGGGTCTAAAATGAGTCTCTTGTAGATGGCATATAGTTGGATTAGGTTTTAAAACTAGCCTGTTAATCTCTGTCTTTTGATTGAACACTTTAATCCATTTGCATTTAAAGTAATTACTGATAAGGAAAGGCTTACTTCTGTCACTTTTACTATGTGTTTTCTATCTTTCAAAGCCATGGCTTTTAATCCCTTATTTATACATTACTATCGCCTTTGGTGTTTAGTCGATTTATATAGTGAACTGTTTAAACTCTTTCTCATTTCCTTTTGTGTGTATCTTCAGCTATTTTCTTTGCAGTTACCATGGGGACTACATTTAACATCCCCAAGTTACATAACTCTAATTTCAATGCACAGCAGTCTAACTTCAATGACAGAAATACTGTCCTCCTTTTTAGCTCCGACCCTGTCCCCTCCAGTTGTTGGCATTATTAAATTACATCTTTATATGTATGTGCCTCAAAACACAGATGAATCATTTCTTTTAAGTGTATTAATCTTTTTTAAAATTATGTAGAAAACCAAATGTGGATTCTAAAGTCAGAATAATGCTACTTGTTAGGCTAATGATTATTTTTAGAGAATTATAACTATTTCCTAAATCATATAGACAAAAAGGTATAGTAAACTTATTTCACTGATACATGCCTTTATACTTGCCCTTGTATTTACATTAATTGAAGTTTTTATTTATGTATACAACTTCAGGTTAATGTCTGTAGTCTGTTCACTGTCTCATGCAGGGCATCCCTGTCAGTAATTTCTTGCATGGCAGGTCTAATGGTAATAAATCCCCCCAACTTTTGTTTATCTTGCAATGCATTAGATTCTCCTCCACTTTTGAGGAACAGTTTTGGCAGACATCGTGTTCTTGACTGACAGTTCTCTTCCTTTTGTACTGTGAATGTATCGGCCTATTGTTTGCCATCTCCCAATTTTCTGGTGAAAAGTGTACTGCTAATCATATAGAGGAGGGTCCCTTGTATATGCTGCGTTGCTTGTCATTTTCAGGCTTCTCTCTTTGTCTTTGAAAGTTGATTGCAGACATCACATTAGAGTGCCTGGTGCCCTTCTTCTCAACAAAAAAAAACTCAAACAGAAACAAAACAACTACTTCTTGAGTGTTCAGAGCTTAGTGCTGGAGCACTGTGGAGACATAAGGGAGATGCGTAGCACAGAGACCTGTGATGGTCGTGTACAAAAGGGAATTACGTATGGAGAATAAACTGTCTTGTCTTTCTACCTGATATCAACACTGAACCAAGAATGACTTTGCACATTAGAGGGTAGGTCTGAAGTTACATACACAAAAATTATCTGCTCTTGGCAAAGCCTGAGACTCTCACAGTTCTCCCTGAGGTTGGTTTGGAGAGCTATGGAAAATGATGAAGGAGCCCAGGCCATCTTGTACCTATTAGCTGAAGTCCCACCTCCCAATACTGTCCTAGGATGAATCTTCCTGGCAGGGGTTCTGTGAGATAGTAGGTGACTATCCCTAGGAGTTCTGTGAACCAGATGGGTGACACTAACCATGTACTCCCTGTTTCAAGAGGCAGCCAGGCAGTTCATGATTAGTAATTTAACCCATTGGAGGCCCCTAGGAAACAAAAGGGCAGGCCTGACACCTGCTCTTGGCTTTGTAAGGCAGCTAAAAAATCTTTCTTGAGCACTTCAACTCTCCAAGTGCCCAGGAAGCACCCAGGTGCTCTCACTTACCGTTTAATTGCCATAATAAGGAGTTTAACAGGTTATACTGAGAGACTTGGTCTACCAAGGCCCCCAGGAAGCATCTGGGTAGCCCTACCCATTCACTGTCACCTCTGGGTCTCAGTTGGACAGCCTATAGCTCACGAGGGCCTACAAGTCACCTGTGCAGCTCTAGACGCCCTAGGTAATCTACCTGCTCCTACTTGGCGTGTTGTACCCGAGTCCACCTGGCTTGCATGTTGGTGGATTTGCTGCCTCTCTTTCCGTAGATACTCCACTCAAAGCCATTAACTACAGTTTTAGACGCTACATGGAGATATACTACTGAACCCAACTAACACCAAAGCCCAGATAGCCTACCGAACCCACATATTATTAAGAAACATTATTACAAAAGTTATTTTATGAAATTAGTAGAGGCATTGTGTCTGCTAGATGTACAGATATCAACAAAGAGATACTAGAAGTACAAGGTGTTATGTTACCTGCATAGGAATACAATTATTCTCTACCAATAATCACAAATAGAAGAAAACTAATGAAATGCCTAAGAAAAATTCAAAATGATGGTTTTGACAAAATTTAATAAGATGTAAGAGATACAGAAGAAAATTGCCAAGTTATAATTGTCAACTTGACTAGATCTTTGAGAGGGTCATTAGTAAAGAATGTCTGTGAGCACACTGCCTAGAGGACTATCATCTGGGAAAGTAGCTGAGGTTTGCTTGATGACCTGCATGTCAACACCACTATCTGATAAGCTGATCATCCAGATGGCATAAAAGTGGAAGAGACGGATGTGTTCTTCTTGAGCAAGTGGGTCTAGTATAGCCTATGGGCATCAGATTTCAACAGTCTTCCCACACAGACTCACACTAGTGACTCAGTTTCCCCTTAGACTTATCATTGGTTCTCTTCATCCTGAGGATTCCAGGTTCTTACACTGAACGGCTCCTGGTTTCTCTGCCTCTCCCACATGTAACCATTATCAGACAATACAGCTCCCAACTGTGATAACCAGTCTCTTTTATAATCAGTGGTTCTGTGCTTCTGGAAAACCTTGATTAATACAATCTGAATGAGAAATTCAACAAAGAGTTAGATACAAATGAAGAGCCAAACAGAAATGGTGAAACTAAGAAACTCTGAAAGTCAAAGCACAACCAGCAACCAATACAGCACACTGCATAGTGGACGAATTTCCTAACTGTAAGTCTAGGCTTGGGTATAAGCCTGTCAGATTTTTTTAAAACAAAATCATCTTAGACTTGTAAGACACCACTAAGAAAGTAAATACTTAAATTCTGTGTATTCCACAAGGAGAAAGGTAAACTGATAAAATGTGCCCGGTGAAAGAAAAGCTGAAACTCACTCCACAAACATGGAAAGACAGACACACGAACACACATACACAGGCACATGCACACTCACACACACAAACATTGAAAGTGCAGGGACTGAAAAAAGATTGTCCATGCAGATGGAGAGCAAAGTTGAGCAGTACTAGCTTTACTTACACCTAAGTGAAAGTTAGAAAAAGAGGCAAAGTCACTACAGAATGATCAAGAGATCAGTTCAACAAGAGGTTATAACCACATGTAAGCACATTATAACCACATATAAGCACATTATAACCACATATAAGCACATGTGAACCCAATTCTGGTGTGCCCAATTATATAAGCTAAACATTATTACAACGTTGGGGAGAGATATATTTCTACAGAATACTAGTTGAGGGTTTCAACATCCACTCTTGTCAATGAACAGATTGTCTAGACAAAATGTTAGTGAAGAGACAGGAGAGTAAAGCTGTACTGAAGAACAAATGGACTTGACAGACATTTCCAGAACATTTCGCCCAGTCACTGCAGAATATACATTTTTCTCATTGGCATATGGAGCATATTCTAGTTTCGCTTCTGTTACTGTGATAAAATACCCTAACAAAAAGCCATTTGGGGAGAAAAGAGTTTATTTCAGCTCAAAATTCTAGGTTACAGTCCATCATAGCAGAGAAATCACAGTGGCAGAAACTTAAAACAGATTGCCATATCACATTCACAATATAGGACAGAAAGAGATGGACACATTCACATTTGCTTGTGTGGTGGTTTGAAAGAAAATAGCTTCCATCAGCTCATAAGGAATAGCACTATTAGGAGGTGTGGCCTTATTGGAGTAGGTGGGGCTTTGCTGGAGGAAGTGCATCTCACAAGCTCAACATCAAGCCTAGTGGCTCACATCTCTGCTCTTGCTCCCTGCTGATCGGGATGTAGAACTCTCAGCTCCGTCTCCAGCACATGCTTCTAAACTGTAAGCCAATCCCAATTAAATGTTTTCTTTTATAAGAGTTGGTCATGGTGTCTTTTCACAGAAATAGAAACCCTAATGAAGACAGCCTGCTTATTTGCTTGTGGTCAGCTTAAATTCTCCATTTTTATAAGGTTCAGGACTCCCTGCCTAAGAAATAGGGCCATCTACAGTAGATTGAGTATTCCCATATCAATTCATTTAATTAGGACAATCCCCCTCAGACATGCCCACAGGCCAACCTGATCCGAACAATTCTTCACTGAAGCTTTCTTCCCAAGAGAATCCAGGCTGTGTCAAGTTGATAATTAAAGCTAACCATCATAGAACATTTTCCGAAAGGGACTCTATGTTAGATCATAAAAAAGTCTCAACCAATTAAAAAAGGCTGCAATCAATCATATGATATAATTTCCATAACCACAAAACTGTAGACTAACAAAAGAACTCTAGAAATTGTAAAGTACTTGGAAACTAAATAATATATTCTTGAGTGAACAGCAGGTAAAAAGATGTAAATTAAAAAATTTTTAAAACAAATGAGAATGGGAAACACAATACACCCAAATTCATGGGATATGACAAAACAGAAGAAAACTCCTACAAGAAATGCAAGGAGAAGCACTTTAAGAAGTTGGCTGAAGGGTGATTTTTTTTCTAATTATTAAACCCTAAAAGCATAGGTAACAAAAGCAAAAATAGACAAGAGGGATTATATCAAAATCAGGAGGCTTCTACACATCAATGACAATAATTAAAAGAGAGACGTGGTGATGTGAAGTATGAGAGAGAACAATTGCTTAATTGATGAAGAATTAATATCCAGAATATATAGAAAATTTGGAGAATGAAAAAAATACAGTTTTAAGAAGCAAATAATCCAAACAGATACTTTTCAAAAGAAGATTTAAAATGTACCTCATGTTACTACCCATCAGGGAACTGTCCATTAGAATCATCGGAGACACCAGCTTACCCTTATTATATTGTTATGATCGCTAATAGTGGGAAATATGTGGAGGGCCAAGAACACATGCATGCTTTTGGTGGAAATGTGATTTAGCATAGCTTTCACAGAGAATGATGGGAAGATTATCAATAACCTGAAAATTAAACTACCAGACTACTCAGTATCTAACCCCCCCCGTCTTAGTCAGGGTTTCTACCAAGGTATCCATTAGCAAATATATGAAAAGAAAATGTAGTATATAAACAAGATGAAATATTGCTTAGCAATAAGAAAGTACAAATCACATCACCTGAGGTGGAATGGATGTAACCAAATGGAGGAGTTTATGTTAAGTGAATAAGCTGGGCACAGAAAAACAAACACTGCTTACTCTCATTTATATGGAGAGAACCAAAGAAGTGGATCTCAACAATGAGAGGAGAGTAGCGACTGCTAGAAGCTAGGTAAGAAGATGGAGGGCGGTTGGATGATGGGTATCAAAATACAGAAATGCAGCTATACAAAAATCTGAGTGTTCTATTGCACAGTGAGAGAGTGACAGTTGCCAACACTCTAGTTTATTAAGAATTTAAACTGAGGAGTTGGAAACCAAGGCTCCAAACACTAGGAAATGGTAAGCCTAATAAGATGTGGGAGCACTAATAACAGTGGATCATATTAGATCATCACATTATATCCCCCCAATGTTGTAATTATGTGTCAACTGAAAGGGGGAAATAATAAATTAATATTTTTCTTAGAAAATGGTAAATATTAGGCTGCATGTGTTGGTATCTGCTTGTAATCCCAGCACTCAAACTGTGGAAAGATCATCTATAAGTTCAAGGTCAGCATGTAATAAATTCTAGGTCATAGTGAGACTCTGTCTAAACAGACAGACAGACAGACAGACAAATATAAATATTAAAATTCCCCCACTCCAACCCAATTTGATCATAATGTCTTGTTTATGTCTTTGAGTTCATTTTACTTGGCATTTATTTAAATCTTAGATATCTATATTCAAAATTCAACAAGTTCATTTTGGAAACTTGAATTTGATATGATAATTTTGAAAATCAGAATTCTCTTTTCCCTCACATTGTCTGTTTTCACTAGTGTTGTTCATTATTTAGAATAAAAATTGCTTTTGAAGTTCAAGGACAAATTGATTTGAATTTGAGGAAAAAAACAACGGTACAGGCAAGCTAAAATTCTTGGTTGATTTCAGGAGTGGCAGGGAGGAGGAGGAGAGAGAGGAGGAGGAGAAGGGGAGGGGGAGAAGGAGAAGGAGGAAGAGGAGGAGGAAGAAGAGGAGGAGGAAGAGAGCACCAGGACTTTTAAGATAGGGTCCAAGAGAGCAAAGGGGCTCAGTAGTAGAGGTCAGTGAGTAGTGGTGTGGTGGAAGAGGGTAGCGGAGTGTGGGGAAGACACACTGTTTTGGCCAGTATCTCCCCCTCCCCCCAACAAAAGAACTGAAAGAAAGAAAGAAAGGAAAATTTGTGTTTTTCTGAGTAACTGGGAAAAGTTAGAAAGGCTACATGGTGGAGGCCTTGCAAGTAGATGCTATTAATTTGAAATAGTCCTAGTTGGATTCACCGTATATCAGGATTAGATGATGGCACACATTTCAGGTTTCTCCGTTTTTGTTTTTTTGTTTTTTTGACTTGAGGCTGTCCTCAGCTATTTTTCTAGCTTCATCTCTGTTGCTGTGATGAAACACTCTGACTAAAAGCAACTTACAGGAGAAAAGGGGTTTATTTCGTTCTACAAGTCACAGTCTGGGATCCAGGGAAGTCAGGACAGGGGCTGAAGCAGAAACCACGGAGGAAATACTGTTTGCTGGTTTGCTCACAGGCTCATATGTAGGTAGCTTTCTTAAACAGCCCAGGACTACCTTGGAATGGTACAGCTCACAATGGGTTGGGCCTCCCTTCAATTAATGGCCAAGACAAGGGCCAATCTTACTTGGGTTGATCCTTCAGTTGAGACTCCCTTCTCAGGTGACTATAGGCTTTGTCAAATTGATAGTTAAAGCTAACTAGGACAAATGTGTCCAGTCGCTTTCTTATTTCTCCACACCCACAGTGGCTTCCCAATGTCATAGTCCTTAATGTCTGCCTCCCAAAAGGAGGCCTTTTAATAACAGAGGTCACTTAGGCCTGAGAGGGCCGAGCTTGCAGCAAGCAAGATGGTCAACAAAGGCCTGAGTAGTCTATGCGGGCCTCAAACTTGTAATCCTCCTGCCTTGGTCTTCCAGCTACTGACACTATGGGCGTGAGCAACCACAAGGGGGCTGCTTTGGTGCCTAAGAGGCACGTTGGTGACAAATCAGAACATTCAGTGATCAGAACACCAATTCCTGTTGTTTGGAGGGCAAGGCACTCTAACTCCTGCAAGCAGTGATCATCCTGTGACCACTGTCCCCTCTTTTTAGCCAAAAAGCTATCCTAGAGGTGGGACCGTGGGAGCAAGAGGAGAGACTGGGGATGTTTGGATGAGGGTCCTCTTACCTGGGAGAACAAGGGTCTGGGGGTTTGGGTGTTGCCTGCAGACTCTAGACCGGATAAGGTGTTTCAATTGTTTTACTCTAGGAAGGTAGGGAGGCTTCTGTTCCAGTTAATTTTCTTCTTGCTGTCACAGACTGTCACGAGCAACTTATGGAAGGTTCATAGTTTGGGTTCTCAGTTTAGGGTAAGAAAAGCATGTTAGTAGGACCGGCTTCTGTGTCCGTGTGAGCAGGAGGTTGCAGGCTCACATCTCAACAGGTCAGGGAAGGGAGAATGGGTTTGTTCAATTGGTTTTCTTCTATCCCCTCTTATTTAGTCTAGGACCATATATGCAGGTCTCCCCTCAGCTAATCCTTTCTGGGAATATCCTCACAGACAAAATCCTGTGGATGTTTTCCTGCTGCCCTAGGCATTTCTTAAGCCAATCATGTTGACAGTCAAAATTCCCCATCCTAGGTAGGGATTAAGAAGCACAAGAAGTAATAAAATATTTTTCTTCCTTCCTTCCTTTCTCCCTCCCTCTCTTCCTTCCTCCCTCTCTTCCTTCACTTCTTTTATGGGACTAGAACCCCCATGATCTTATAATGTGCTAAGCAAACACTCTATTACTGAGCCACAGCCCCAGTCCACATTAAATTTTTTCATAGCTGACAACATTCCATCATCAAATGGGTGGCATTATATGCGTGTGGGTTTGTTCTTTTTTTTTTTCAAATGGCTAAATATATATGGTAATATATGTTTAGTTTGCAAGTAAACAGATTTAAAGCACTTTAGGCTTTCCTGGGAGGAAATGTTCTCTAAGATTGGAAATTGACTGTTATTACTTTTGCTATAGTTAGGATTTTCGTGTTCACATACCGGGCCTCTCTTGGGTAAGTACTGTCATAATGGTTTGATCCCTGCCCTAGAGCACAAAGGAGCTGGTTTATCTTCCTATTTGGGTTTTCAAGATTCTCAGCATGCATAAAGTATATCTGCAACCCGTTCTCCAGGGGTTACATTTTCTAATCCACAGAAGTTCCGTTTTCCCCAGTAGACAGAACTTGGAGACGTTCATATGTTAATAACAATAATCTTGACAACAGTGTAGACTTTGTCCAGGCTGCAGCCCTTCTGCAATACTGTCATTGATATTCTGACAGTTACTGCACTGCGATGACAGACAGATGGCCTCATCTAAAGCAAAATGACAGACCGATACAAAGCAGTTGGTTTGAAAAAGACAAATAGGACCATCCAAAGAAGGGAATTTGTTGTCATTAAATTTGAGGGGGGGAGGGGGTTGCTTAGAAAACTGAAACTAATTGAATGGTGTCACTCTATTGGAAATGCCCATCTTCACCTTCCTACCTATTTTCTTTATTTCTACTAAGCCTCCTTGGCTGGCCCTTGAATTCACAGATATCTACCTGCCTCTGTTTCCTTAGTGCTGGGATTAAAGGTGTGTCCCACCACCATGTTATCTTAAGAGAAGATCCTTTTCTGTTCCAACTCCTCCTTCTGTTTTTGTTTGTTTAAGATAGTGTTTCTCGCCGGGCGGTGGTGGCGCACGCCTTTAATCCCAGCACTTGGGAGGCAGAGGCAGGAGGATTTCTGAGTTCGAGGCCAGCCTGGTCTACAGAGTGAGTTCCAGGACAGCCAGGGCTATACAGAGAAACCCTGTCTCGAAAACCAAAAAAAAAAAAAAGATAGTGTTTCTCCATTTAGTCTGGTTTTCCTGGAACTCACCAAGATCCTCCTGCCTCTGCCTTCTAAGCTCTAGGATTAAAGGTATGTGCCACCGCTCCCAGCCAACTTCTATTTTAAAGATGCCATATGAGGTGCTGATGTTGGTCAGGGTCTGTCATGTTAGAACTCTTACCAGGCTCCCATTGACTGTTCAGGCAAAAGGCTTATGCCTCATGTGTATCTTCAGCATATTTTGTAACCATGCCAAAACACAGCTCTCACCTCAAAACATCCTTCTTCTTGGAAACAAACAAACAACAACAAACCAAACAAAAACAAAACCACAAACAAAACAAAAAAGCAAATAGCAACACAATTTTTAAATCCATTGGCGGGGAACCTCAGGTAAGCGGAGGTAAGTGGGTTACTGCAAAGTGGGCAAAACTCTGTTATAGGCTTCAGATGTTACTAGTTTTCAAGTCAGTGGGAGCAAGGTGATCTGTTCATGCATTCCAAAAGATTTACTTAATACTCATACCTGACACTCCGAGAAGAACAATGACCAGTCAAGTGATTTTGATAGTTCCAAATAATCTGTAATTAGCCCCTGGGCATTCAACATTCCAATCTCTCTGCAATCATTGAAGTTCTTTTTATTTAATTTTTTTTTAACATTTAATTATTCAGTCTGTGTACCTATGTGGAGGTCAGAGGATAACCTGTGGGAGATGTTTCTCTTTCTCCTAAGTGAGTTCTTAGGGTTGAAATCAGACCATCAGACTTGATGGCAAGTGCCTTTGCCCACTAAACCATCCCACCATTACCAATCTCTCACTAGTCTGCCTATGTAGCACTGTTAGCACAGATGTGTCTTCCTGGAGACTCAGGCTCACATCCAGATTAGATGAGCCACTGCAGAACTCCAAATAGTTTTGCTACATGGGCCTTCAAGAGAAGACAGAAACAGCACATTGTGAGGCACCCCCATTTTCCCTCCCCATAGGGGGACCCTATGGTGCCTTCTAAAATGCAAGTTATGATTTTGTCTGCAGCTCTGGCAAGTAGAAGAAAGCCCTCTCTTTTAACAAATTATTTTTTAATAATTGAGAATTTCATACAATGTATTTTGACCATAGTTATCCTTTCTCTTCCCTTAACTTTTCCCAGATATGTCTCCACCTCCCATGTCCTTCAATTTCATGTCCTGGTCATTTTCTCACTAACTCACAGAGTCCTATTTGTACTGCCCATGTACTCCTGTGTGTGTGACCATCCACTGGGGTGTAGTGACTTACTGGGGTCATATCTTTAAAAAGAAATGACTCTCCTTTCTCCAGCAGGTATCAGTTGCCAACAGGATCTCAGCTCCATGATGGATGTTGTCTGCCTTGAGCTTGTGCAGGGCTTGTGTATGTTGTCACAATCCCCATGAGTTCACAGACGCAATAAATATCTTGTTGTATCTGGAAAACACTACTTCAGTGTGGCCATCTACCACTCTGTCTCTTATGATATTTCTACCTCCTCTTCAGGAATGACTCCTGAGCCTTGGGAAGAAGACATGTAATATAGATATCCTGATTAGAAATCTCCTCCTTTAACTGAATTGAATGGTAAGTATTGGTGATACAGATTCCCTCACACAGGAGGTCCACAAGTAGAAAGTTGCCCTTTGAGTTGTTTGGAAACATTTTCTTTTTCTGCTCTTGGAACCTCAGCGTATGACGTCAGCCTGACTTACTTTGTGGTCACAAACGGCAGCAGCATCTCACTTTACACAAGCCCAGAGCAGCATTCAGAGGTAGGAAATGAGATCTGCTTTTTAAATCGAGGAAGGCTTTTCCCATAATCCCCTCAGCAAATTCCTATTAATAGCTCCTATACCAGATTTATATTATGTGTCCATGCTTGGCCCAATCTCCAGCAAAAAGAATCAGAACACGTTGATCAATAAACCAACACCCCATTTTTACTTACATAGAAAAAGAGTACGTACCAAGATAGAGTGAAAGGGTTTTTTGTTTTTTTTCCTTCTAGAGGTTAAAACTGACAGATTGGTACCTTGAGATTGAAAGAAACCCCTAGTAATGTTATTAAAAGCATTCAGAAGACCCCAAGACATGTAGTAGTATTAAAATGATTCTAGAAAAAAAAAACCAGCCACCATGCCCCCACAATAGTATCTTCCAGCTCCTTCTTAGTGTCTGTCTGTACATTGCTGTGTTTTGTAGGTAAAACTTTAATAAAAGCTACAGTCAACCTTAAAGGTTGCTGTGCAAAAGAATTGTGAACAGAATTGTCCACCTCTTACATCACCAATGGCATCTTTAATGACTCGATTCTCATTAAATTGGATGTACCAGTTTGATCTATCCTCTGTTGTTTGAACCTTTAATATCATCATTATAAGCCCCTGTGGAGGATATTTGTGTAAAACTCCACTAATAGCTTGAGCTTCTATTGCACGAAGAGAAGCCATGACAGGCACCTGAAAAGACTGAGACTAATCCTTTGTCTTACCCCTACAGTGTCTTGATGCTTAGGCAGTTTTCCCGGCCTCAGTTTCCTTACTTGAAAAAGATGAAGTTAGAATAAATAAAATCCACGATTATCTCTAGCTGCAATTGCCCCCAATGTGATGAATCTAAGATCTTCTGGAAGGAATTACTGCTTGGGCCCAAGGCTCAGATACCAACTCAGTAAACATGTAGAGATTAGAAACCGGCAGCCACACTGTGCTTGTTTAGTCAGTACATTTTAACAGAAAGCAAATGGGAACAGTTTGGGGGTATGCTCTAGCCACTCTGGCTGAACCCCTCTACTGCTTGCTGTATGCTACTAGGAGGCTCCACACCTGTCCCATACCTGACATGCTCCTGTGGAGGAGTTTGGAGTTTGGGCGTTCCCGGGGAAAGGTGAGGCTGGGAGTTTAAACCACTCATCCACCTGAGCCTGGCACCTGGGTTTCCATGGAATCCTTTCTTCAGAGTGTTGTTGAAAGGCAGCCTTGTTTGTTCACAAGATCTAGTGATGCTTTCCATGCAATACATATAAACACCTTGTCAGGCACCAGAGACAGGTTGGAGAGAGTGATTGATGGGAGTGGGCTTGTGAAATCACACCTGCTGTCACAGCAGATGGGGGAAAGAGCCGTAGTAACCTGTGGAGTTGCTGATCCCTTTCGAAAATTCACTCACAAAAACATAATTTTAGCTCTTTTTTGCAGACTTTAGAAATAGCCATGATCGCAAACCAAACACTAAGGGAGCGAGTACCGTATGAGTTTGCAGCCATATCATTTCAATAAAGTAGCAAGAAGCCTTCACTGACTAGGCAAACTGTGTTTGAGTGCTGGGGTGCTACAGCAAGACGTCCTCTGCCAAGTGTAAAGATGCCATTCAAGCTGCAGTTGCTGGCTGGCTGCCCATGGGGCATCTAAGCCTACACAGCCAATTGCCCCGCCCCAGGCAGAGCTATTGCCTTGAGCACGTAGGATGCCCCCTAGAGAGGAAAAGGGACTGGGTAGATTGTGTACAGTGCAAACCAGAGTGAAGGGGAGCAGAGGGTGTTGACACCCTCGGGAAAGCCACACGGACCTGATGAAGTGTTCTGAGCTCTGTTTGTTAGGCTCATGTCATTGTTGGCTTGGTCTTGCTCAACTTAGCAATATGTTACCCTAATTTTCCATGATATGCATTTAAAATTTATTCCAAAATTAGTTATTGAATTCCCACTGCATCAAATTGTTTTACAGAAGGCACAAAGACATGTCAAGATGGACTGTGCATGTTAAGAGAAGAATCCAGCAGATCTGGGCAACCAATGTGAAGAAGGTCCCAAGGGCAGATACTATCAACTACAGATGACCCCTCACATGCTTAGAGCTGTCTGCACTGAAGAAGGGAAGGCCTACCATCGTAGTGGGAAAGGAAGACTTTGTAGAAAAGCGAGGAATTGATGTGGGCCTCCTAGTACATGGGAATTAGGCTTAAAGTAGAATACTTAAGAGAAAGGGGTTTCACCCATCATCATCCCAAGTATTAGGGATTTTTTTCTTCATTCATTCAGCAAATGCATCCTGAGAACTGATCTACTCCAGGTTTGTCTTAAGCATTGGGAGCTCAGGGTCCTTGCTTTGATACAGGGAGATGAATACAACAAGGAGGTCTAGTGTAATGGTAAGCATTCTCTAGAGAGTTGGGCCTGGGTGGTGGATATGGGAAGTCAGTGGATACAGTGGACATTAGTGACTGTGGAAGCCTGGGTGCTTTCTTCAGTTCTTGGGAGAAGTCATGGTTAAGTTCATATTGTAAAATCAAGAAGCAGCCAGACATGTACGGGCCAGGGGTCGAAGCATTTGCAAGAAAGAGAACAGTTGTAGCCGAAGCCCTGAGGTGGGGCACGGCACTGCCATATTTGAGAAGGTCAGTGTTGTCCAGTGACAGGAGAGAGGAACAGGCGAGGTGGGAGGGGGATGGTGACAGATGACACAGGAGTGCGCCTTGTATTCTAAAGGAGACGAAACGAAACCCAGAGAGCTGAGATACTTGATATGCTGATGCCTCTGCTGTCTGAGAATGGTCGTGGCAAGAGCAAGAGAGTCTGCAGAGACAGTGATGGAGAAGGAAGGGGCCTGCCTGGCATCCAGTGGTGTTCCTGGAGATGGAGAGAACACACATTTGAGTTATGAGTTGGATACAGACTTGACAGGATTTGCTGATGAATTGGCTGTGGGCAGGAGGGAAGGCGACTTGTCAAAACAGTGCCAGAATTGGACTCAGTTATCAAGTGTGTGCCGGCTTCTCAGAAATGCCTAAGCAAGCGCTGGAAGAGCTTGGAGTTTGCAAATAAAAGTAAGCATTCTGTGGAAATAAACAGAGGGCTAGCATGCAAGAAAAGCATGACTATTTCTTCTGAGCTTAAAGGGTATGTGTGTGTGGGGGCAGCTACCATCATTAGAGTTTTGAGGTTCAAAGGCACCCAGGAGAGAAGCCTGTATGGTGAGAGCAGAGAAAGTGTTCTGGGGTGCCCTGGTTGGAGACTGGAGGATGGGGAAGCTGAAGGATCACTAACTACAAGCAGACTATTTTGTCAAACATTTAAATAAGGGTGCATGGATTGATGTTTCCAGAAAAAAAGAGGCACACCTATGTTAAAGATTGTGTAAGACTGCCTGGGGATTGGAATGTTACAGCTCTAAAGCTGAATTATCTTGAGCTATTTTTAAGTCCCATAGTAGTCATTTTTTATTTACCACTTCTGTGTCTGACTTAACATCCTTGTGACTTAATATAACCTTTGGGGTATATTAACAGACTACTCACTTCCATTATCCAAATGCTAAGACTACCGTCAGATAACACTTGAAGCCTGTTGTGAACCGCCTACCTTATGCTCCCACAAATGCACGCTAGAAATGCCCTGATTCGTTACTCTCTTCGGTTCTGTACTACAAACACTTCATGAAATTGTTTCCATCTTGTCACATGCTTTTGGGAACAATGTGAATCTGTGTTTCCAGGCCACAGTTGCTCCTAGGGCTTAAGAATAAACTTGTCTTCTGCACTTTGAGATGAGAGCTGTGTTTTGTATCAGCAGGTGCATATTGGCCCTTTAGAAAGAGGGGGATGGTATTACTGACTTGCTGGCCATTTGAGGCTGATGTTATATAAATTATTATTTAGCTCCCTGGGTTGCTGTAGAGATAGTAAGCTTCTTCCCTGCAAATCTGAGCTATAATGGGCTGGGTTCCTGGGTTGCTTAGTATAGACAAGGACTTGGTGCCTTGGACTGGGTGGTGTCTTAAACGTGTTGCCACAGGTTATGGGTCAAATTTCTATTTTTATACACTGTGTTTTTATGAATACAATGCCTCAACATCTTTTTTGTTTTGTTTTATGGCAGATACTGAGTTTTCAATCATAGGATTGGGTACTCCTTAGTGACATTTATGCTCCCTCAATGGAAACCACTTGTTGACAGGTTTTCCAGTGTTGTCATGGTGGATTGGCGGTCAAAGGGTGTCTGTTGGCATTTCCCAGACTCTCATGTACCAGTACATGACCAGGGGCACATGGATAGTGACTGTGGAGACTGTTTATTCAGAAAGAGACGGTAGTCTGTGATGTGACTCAGTTGGTGGAATGGTTGTTTAGTTAGTACACAAGACCCTCAGTTTGATCCCCAACACTGCATAAATTGAGCATGGTAGCCCATGTCTATACCTGCAGCACTTGAGTTATGAAATCAAGGCCATTCTTCCAGGGCATGAGAGTTCAAGGCTGGGTTACATAAGACACTGTTGGGAGGAAGAAAGTCTAGAGAATGCAAGTGGACCGGTAGCTAGAAACACAGTGCTCCCAATGCCTCTGGGCCATGAGAGACAAGACCTTAAGAGCTGAGTTTTGTAGGGCTCACCAGTCACTCTCTCCCCATTTGGAATTCATCGCTTTCTCCTGTTTGCTCCGTCTGTCTCTTCTAGGTAGCCTTTGCTGGTGAGGATGGGTTTCCAGTCTTCCTCTGTCCTCAGTGATGTCTCTAGCTACCTTATTCTCCTCAATAGGATTCAAGGTATGGTTTACCCGTGGGTGCTGATGAGCAAATGAAAGTAAAGCATTCATGAAGGTTTTGAGCACTTCGACAAACTAATTTTTTTGTCTTTTGAAGTTAATGTTTAAATTTCAGAATCACAAACAACCAGAACACACGGGAAGCGCTGTGCTAGATTTCCAGCTGTGACCGGTAATCGATCTTCTGGAGTAAGAGGGAGGTCAAGGAGTGGGTGGATTCTTTGCTGTGTACACGCAGGCGCAGCACCTCTGGAGCTGATTTCACTCTCCTTTCTTTCCTTTGTGTCTCTAAAGATGAGTGATCACACAAAACCACGCCACATCCTCTCACCGGTTTTCCACGTGATGAGCTGGGGGGCGGGGGGGGCTTGTTTGCTCCTGTTCCTTTAAAGGCAAGTATAAGCTCTCGCCTGACCAGCGTCAATTCCCCCATTGTCTCCTGTTACACGAATGACAGACATTTAAAGACTTCTTTTTTAAAAAATGTCTTAAGTAAAGCAAAATCTTCTAAGTTCGTCATTTATCACCCACATTCCTAGGCAATCCCACGTCCCTTCGTCAACCACGCTGAAAGCGTGGAACAACTTTCTCAGACCCAGAGGAGTTTGTCTGCTCAGTGCTTAGGAAATTTCTGCAGGCCGGTATCATCAGTCAACTCAAATCTATTCCTCAGTCGTTTCCTTTCCAAAGGAACTACTTGAGGCTGAGCCAGAGGCTTGTTAAAGGTTTGAGGCCTTGTGAGGGGAATTGGGAGAAATGGAAGAGAGGTGAGTGTGTGTGTGTGTGTGTGTGTGTGTGTGTATGTGTGGTGGACAAGCTTATAAATCTCCTATCAAAACCCCTCATCTTCAGGTGAAGTACCTCAATTCCAAGGGAGAAAATGTTATTTTCTCTGTGTTAGTTATGATTTATTTTTGTCTTATTTGTAGTAATTGGGAGATACATTCAGAAATCTCCATAACATGAAAGCTACGTATGCTCGTCCCTGGTCTAATTAAGGGATGCCTACTGCACTTTGTGCTGACGTACCACCGTACCATCGCATCCAAGGACGCTGAAATGCCCTAGCTAAAGCGTGAATGTCAAAATGAGAAAAGGGTAAATGTTTGTAATCACACAGTCAATAAAAGTATACAATTTCGTCAACATTCCAGTTATTCCAGAATGAGTTAGGCAAAGACATTAAGGTCCACAGCAACCTTGATTATTTGTGTAATAACAAAGACAATAAGATACTGACTTTTGAAAGGGTAATATGGTTGAAAATTGGGTAGTTTCATTTTCAGGTTTCAAGTTAACTCAAAGTGTGAAGAGATAGCCAATATATAAAAGCATTGCATAGTATAATTAGAATAGAAAGCAAGATTAATATGAAAGCAGTTATATTTACAGTACCATAAAAGAGTTAAAAATATAAAATATCTTATTCATGTGTAAAACACCAATTCACATAAGTAGAAATTGGGGTGATTTTTGCTTAAGTATACTTATGGGAGTAAGACTTTGGAGGGAATGGGTGATTAGATGCTAAGCTTAAAGATTTAGCAGTCTGATTAAAATGAAGGAAACATCTACACAGCTTGAAAGCCCTAAGCAAAAGTATGCAAAGACAGGGACATTCCCCGTGAACTGCCGGCTGTCCCACATAACTTTGGACTGTTGTAACAGAGCCCATTTTAAGCAGAAAAGCTGTGTTGGAGGGGTTCGTAGCCATATGTAGGACTAAGGCAGTGGCTCTCTTGCAAACCATACCTCATACTATGACCTAGATCATTTTAGCAGTCCATAACCACTCTGCCACCTGTCTCCTAGATTATTTTGAAATATGGAGATTACATAATGAGCTGCACGTGTTTAAAGCTGTCCATGCGATTTGATAACATTTGATATAAGTTTAACACATTTGGAAACATCACTACAGTCAAGATGGCCTTGTACCCACTGGAAATCCCTGCTGACAGCCTACTTTAGTATCCAGGCAACCACTAATCTGCTTTTTGCTGCTACCGATTAGCTTGCACTGTTAAGAATTTTATTGAAACAAAATACTATATTTTGTATTTTTGGGCTTTTACTTTTTATATGTTTTTATTTTTTTTCATTTGTTTTTTTCAGAGCCTAATACAGCCTGGACTGAACTCAAACTCGCTATGTAGTAAACAGCTGGAGCTCGCTTTGAATTTCTGTCTCTCTCTCTCTCTCCCTATCTCCAATGCCACCACACCAACTTACTTTGTGTGTGTGTGTTGTGTGTGTGTACTCACTAATATGTTACCTATATTAAGTATATATGTAATATATACTTATATAAGTAGTTCCTTTTTATGTATTCATTTTTATGTAGCATATATTAATTGTATAAGGTAAATTAGTTTCATTATGATGTTCTAATATATGCATGGAATATAGTTTAATCATAGTTCATTTATTTTTTCAGCACTGGATAAGATCCCACTATTCATTTCTAGGGTTTGGGTGATCATAAGCAAAGCAGTGATGAACATAATCACAGTAGTGTTCATTTGGGCATCCATGTCCTTCATCGTGGGTAAAACCGTAACAGAGAAAGGGCTGGGTCACATGACAGGCACATAGCTGTGCTGGTTGTGGTGCTCACAGTACGCGAAGCCCCGCCCTCCCCCCCCCCCCCCCCGGGCCTCCCAGCTCTTCCGGTGGCTTGTTACATCTCACATGGTTGTCATTTGCACAGTCAGTACTTTTTTAGTCTTGCTAAGGCCTAAAAGTGCTCCCTTGTGGTGTTCACTTGCCCTTCCATGTGCTTCTTTTCCATTCACATGTTAGGCGTTGGTTGTTGGTTATTATACCTAGAAACACGGTATTTTCCATCCACATGTTTTGAGTTGATTGTTATAGCTGGAAATACAGTATACTACTGAGGAGAGGAAGGTAAAAAAAAAATCGATGAATGAAAAATAATAGCGGCAGCAACAACGAAGAAATACAATTAGAAATTCAGAGAGAAAATGGTGCAGAGGAAACTATGTTCCACAAATGAAGTAAATTACAGCAACTGGTGAGACAGAAAAGCAGACATTTCTGAAATAATGATCCAAAACTTCAGATATCTAGAGAAAATGAAGAGGAACAACTGACACATTTTAGATTCACATTTTTCCCCCCTTAAGGTTGTCACAAACACTAGACTTAAGCACACTTGTGTGTCTCTCTAGCTTTGTTTTTTAACTTTGAAATTATTATGTCATTTCAAAAAAAAAGGTATTTCATCCCATAGATGCTTCTTACTTATCTTTTCCAGCGTCTCAAACTTCGTGTTTTCTACAAATTAAAACGAACGCACAGTGTTGATTTCATCCCTACCGGTGTCTTTTGCAGACAGTTGATGAAGTCTTACTTCTTGCAAATGTAAACTTCTGCTCATTAAGCAGCATAAATTGAAACACTCTCAAATAATCACTTAAAACTCTTAACATTTTCTAGAACCTTCTTTCTAGCTTCAAAGTAGGAAATTGGAGTGGAATAGTTCTTATTTTTAAAATATAACTTTTCTGCAGTTTGATTTATGCTTTCTTTTTTCTTTTTGAAATTTTGCTTATCAGGTTCAAATACATGCCTTATAGCTTTATTTAAAGAGAAAAGGAGAAATACTGATGGTCTTTGTGCTGGGTAAAAATATTTATCATTTCCTTCCTGTCTCCTCTCCAAGACCAAAATTTCATAAAGAAAATCAGATTTAACATACAAATTCTTTTGATGATTTATCACCTTTTTGGCTAAAATTACACATTTTAAAGAGTAGACACATTTCTTTTGTTTTTTCTCTTAAATTCTCACTTTCAGTGTCTTAGTGTTTGTCTGCATCTATGTCTGTGTAGCAGGTATGTGCAGTGCCCTCAGAGGCCAGAAGAGGGTGTTGGTTTTCCTGGAACTTGGAATTACAGGGGGTTGAGATCAGCCATGTGGGTGCTGGGAATGGAGCCAGGGAACTCTGGAAGAGAAGCCTGAGCCTTGACTTCTGAGCCATCTCTCCATCCCCAAGACGGGTTTTGTTTTGTTTCTTAAGTTGTTTCATGAGAAGGAGATGGAGAACCGCATCTTAGCTCTGTTCTCAGTTCCTCCCGCCCCTGCGCATTTTCTTTGTTCTGTGTATGTTTTATTTTGTCTTTTAAATTATCTTTGTCTTTAAATTATTTTTGTTTTTTGTTTTTAACTTGCCGTGTGCACTCTGTACCTCATTCGTTTTATGATTGGTTTTAATCTGAACCACAATGATTTGCTTATTTTAATTCCCTGCCAAATCTTTCATCCTTTTATACAGCTTTTAAAACCCATTTTTACTTTCACAAATACAATGCTCTTTCTTGACAATTATGCAAGAAATAAGAATTTTGGGGAGTGGTTCTCCTTCAAAGATGGTTTTTCCTATAGATCTATATCGTTCTTTGGGATTATTTATATTTTAAAATCCATTTAAAGTAATTAACTGGCTTTGTTTTAAAATTTTTAGTAATTTATACAGAGTTTACAGTACACAGGTATAAGTTTTTATTGTCTACTTAGAATTAACCTTGTCCTGCTTAACCTGAAATGTGGAAAACTTTTAATTGTGTGGGTGCATTTATCCTCACCCTTCTCCTTCTTAGTGATGTTGGTAGACATACTCCCTCTATAGATGGTACAGGTTCTGATAAGGTAAGGACACTGTCTTTGCTTTAAGCTATTTCATGTGAAACAAAGAATCAATGGTCCTCTATATTTACCATCCCTGTGCTCTTCCTGCCTTCCTGAAAATTTGGTTTCTATTTGCTTTAATTTTCCTTGAGTCAGGAAAACTTTGTAGATTTTTTTTATGTATTTTATATCTGCCAGTAATAAATTCACTTCATGATTTAAAATTTTTGACTCCTACTGTTCTTTCTTTTATTCATTCATTTTCTAAAATTTTTCATTATCATGTGTTTGTGACTGTGCTGTGCATGTAGGATCAGGGGCAACTGTCAGGAGTTGCTTTTCTTTTTTATGAAATAGGTGTCCCCTACATTAGCTCTAGGAGTATTGTGATGACAAACACATGCCACAGTACCAGCCTTTAGTAGTGGTTTGGTTTTGTTTTTTCTGTGCTGGGGACTAAACACATGCCAGGCAAGTACTCTACTACTGAGCTACAGCCCTGGTTCCTGCTTTTCTTTTTAAACAGTTTATTCTATTTATCATTATTTTGTGTATGATGTGAGGGGTGGAGTATGGGTGTGTGTGTGTGTGTGTGTGTGTGTGTGTGTGTGTGTGTGTGTACCACGGTGCATGGGTGGAGGTCAGAAGGAAACTGTGAATTCATTTCTCTCCTTCCACCTTTACTTGGAATGGAATTTGGGATGTTTTGTGCAGCAAGCACCTTTACCCACTGAGCCATTCTACAGGCCCCTGTCCTCATTTTTAAAGACTATTTTTTGCTGTTTTTTTTTTCTTCCAGGATTTTGAACCAATCCCTCCCTATATCCTTTATATATACGAAATAGGTATATATATATATATATATATATATATATATATATATATATATATATATATATATCCTGTCTATAGTTTAATAGTCTGAGGTATATATGCCTCACCAACAACTGGAAATGTTTTGGTCATTACTTTAAAGATACATTCATATGCTCTCATTTTCACACCCTTCCTTTAAGATCTCCAAGTATATGCACTTTAGACCATATATGTTTTGTCACATGTGTCTCAGGATCTTATTTTATTTCTGTTTTTTTTATTTTTTATTTTTATTTTTATTTTATTTTTTTATTTCTCTGTTTTACTTCTTCAGCTTGGATAATTTCTTTTAGCCTTTCTTAAAATTGATAAATTCTTTCATTTCTCATTTCACTTTTACTAATCCCATGTAGTAGATTTTCTTGGACCTTTCTATTTTCAGTCATCAAATTTGTACTTAGTTTTTAAAGCGTGACTTTTTCCTTTCTGCTGTTTTCCTATTGTTTCACTCATTATGAGTATATTTTCCTTTATCATATCAAGCACAGTTACACGGCTGTTTGTCTATCTTTTTTTTTTTTTTTTGGTTTTTCGAGACAGGGTTTCTCTGTGTAGCCCTGGCTGTCCTGGAACTCACTCTGTAGACCAGGCTGGCCTCGAACTCAGAAATCCACCTGCTTCTGCCTCCCAAGTGCTGGGATTAAAGGCGTGCGCCACCACCGCCTGGCTTGTTTGTCTATCATTTAGGGTCTTCATTAGCTCCTTTATGTCTTGAGCAGGAGTAATATTTTTTTAGTTCTCCAATGAGTAATTCATTATTTTACTTTGTATGTTATGAATGGTAGATGTAAATTTTGTCATATTTTTTCAAAGATTTTTTTTGAGCTGTTTATTAGGCAGCTGACCTGGCTGCATTCAAAATATCAATATTATCTTTTAGGTGGCAACTTAAAAGGATTTTTAACTTTGATTGGGGATTACTTCATAGTCTGTGATTTAGGAGTCAATCAACTATTCGGACAGTATTTAAGTAGAGAAGTTGGGGGATTCATTCCCTGATGATGGCTTTTCTTTTGGATTCATTTCTCAAATTTCCAGTGGCTGCTGTTTTCCAAATTCTGTCGTCTGTTCTTCAGACCGAATGGACCATAATTTCCTATTGGACGTTTAGCCGGTCTAAGTACTTATTAACGGCAGCTTACCCTCAAGCTAAATAATATCAAAATAAGAGAGAGGTCACAGGTGCTCATTCCTTTTTGCAGGTTTCAACATTACTCCAGAACTTGCCTGATCTGGTTTATTCTCTAGAGCCTTCTGAGCATTTAGTGTTTCTGCTGTGTCATCAATGTCATCTGTAGGTATGTCAGTCTGGTTAGACTTTCTTAAACATTCCTCATAATTGCTGTTGTAGCCCAGGCTGGCCCAGATATTTCTATGTAATCAAGGCTTGCCTTGAACTTCTCATCTTCCTGCCTCAGACTCCTGAGTGTGTGTGTGTCACCAGATTTTATGACTGTTAGATTTTGAACTTTAGAAGTGTAAGGTTCCCGGATTGTCTTCAGTTTATTCATCCTTATATTCGAAAATTATTAGCTTGATATAAAACAAGAGGACTGGGTTCCTTACAAGGCTGAGATGCTCCATTTCCATATCCTTCAGTCAAAAACAAAAAGTGTGAATTGAGAAGTGTATTTGTATTGTACCTCAGAGGTCTCGAGGGGGTGGAAAGGCACCTGAAGACGGGAGTAAAATCCATAGGGAATTTCATCTCTGTGCCAATGAGTTTCTCTTCTGAATTTGAAATGGGATTACTCTGGCAGTGTCATGGATTTTTGCCTGGCTGGGTATCCTATGCCAGATGTTCAATTGGAACTAAGCCTTGCCTATAGTTAGCTCAGTCTACGAAATAACTTTCTAACAATTAAAGGTTACTAATACTGGGCGTAGTCTCTCCTAGTTGCTTTTCACTGGGATTGTTCATGTGGAAGACTGGTTGCCATCCATATTTTTAGTATTATTTCTTCTCTTACTATGAGGGGTTGTGGCGGAAAACAGTACTGGTATCTCCTTGCCATGTGGTAGGTATTCAGTAACTATGGGTTGCATAAAGAAAATATTTATTGAATTCACCGTATAGATGAATCAAAACAGAGTTTTCTCTATAGTATGTAAGGGTATATTTAGCATTCTGGAGAATAAGAGTTAAAGAGTTATGGTAAATATTTTCAAATATCTTTAATTTAGAAGTTTCTACTGAGGGCTGGGGAGATGGCTCAGCGGGTTAAGAGCACCGACTGTTCTTCCAGAGGTCCTGAGTTCAAATCCCAGCAACCACATGGTGGCTCACAACCATCTGTCATGAGATCTGATTCCCTCTTCTGTCTGGTGTGTCTGAAGACAGCAACAGTGTACTTTTATAGAATAAATAAATAAATAAATCTTTTAAAAAAAAGAAGTTTTTACTGAGAGTAGGAATGAATAACTTACCAGAATATTCTTAAAGCTTTTTTATCAGCTGATGTGCATGCGTACAGTGTGATTTAGTCATCCCTTATCTCTTCCCTTCACGTTCCTCCCCTATTTCTCACTTCTGCTTTTCCTTTTCAACCTCTTGTGCTTCCCCCCCCCAAACTCACCAAGTCTTCTTGATGTTGCCGACATGCACATGGGTTGGGGTCACCTACTACCACATGGATAGCTTCTCAGATCCACAACCTTGAAGACAATCAACTCCCCTTCCCCCAGCAGCCATCAGTTGCCATCAGCTCCTTCAGCCAGGGGCCAGACTTCATGAGCTCCTCACTCACCCATGCTGGGATTTTGACTGACTGGATCTTGTGCGTGAAGTCACAGCTCTATTGTGTCTGGCAAACACTGTCTTGCTGCAGTCAGTCGTGTACTACCCCTGACTCTTAGAATCTTTCTTTCCCTTCTTCTACATGATCCTCCAGCCTTGGTGGTAGGAGATGTGACAGAAATGTCCCATTTAGAGCTGAGCACTCCACAATCTCATTATCTACAACTACTGACTAGTTGTGAGTCTGTATTCATCATCATCTTCTGCAAGAAGATTCTCTGATGAAAACTGAGAGAGGTGCTAACTTATGGGCATAGAGAGAAGAACTTAGGGAGCAGTTTATGACAATGTCCATTTAGCAGAATAATAGCTAATGGTGCTAGATATGAGT
Organism: Tokudaia tokunoshimensis; assembly: GCA_036184795.1. Classification (NCBI taxonomy): domain Eukaryota; kingdom Metazoa; phylum Chordata; class Mammalia; order Rodentia; family Muridae; genus Tokudaia; species Tokudaia tokunoshimensis. Next base: position 29,938,906 of record BTHU01000015.1, on the reverse strand, counting down.
CCCATCTTGTTTGAGTGTTTTAAATCTAAGCAGTAAGTGGTTGGTAACTCCCATAACATTTGCTCTTGTGTCACACAGTAGAGACATTCAACAGGTGTTCCTTTGCCTTGCATCAGTACCAAACAGTCATTAGCTGTATGAAAATGAGTTTTTTTCCTACCAAGGAGGTTTTGAACAATCTTGGTTTTCAAAATTAGTAATTGCCAGGATGCAGTAGTCTATATTTAAAGATACTAACATGGTTGCATGTCTTTCTAAATCACTCATAATATGAAATGAACTGTACATTAGAAGCCATGCAGATTATGATTGCTTTAGAAATATTTATCTCTGACAATGGCTGCAACTATGACTGTCCAATTCACACCTTTCTACTGCCTCCTCATTTCATCAGCTGAATGGAGTAAGAGTTTATTGTTGTGTAGTACATTCTTCTAGTGAGTATCTAAATATCTGAATGGAGAAATGAATTGTCTGTTTTCCTCATCAGATAGCAGGCAACAATTCTCACCTCAGTTAGAGACCCAGTGCAATTCTACTTTGGTCATAAACTTTGGAGGAAGTGACAATTCCTTAAAATAACATTAGTTGCCCCTACGTACACCTTTGTGTGTGCCAGGTTGCTTTTGAGATCCTCATATGTATCATTTTGTTATAAATCAACTGACCCTGCAAGCACACACTAATTTTTTTTTCTGATTTTACCAAGAAGGAACTGAAGCCTAGGGAGATTGGATAATGCCTCATGGTCACTCTCAAAAACTTGCAGAGTAGGATCTGAACCCCAGCATTCTTGGCTTCAAGATCTGAGTCTTTAACTGTGGTCTAGACCACACTAGGAAATTAACCATGCTAGATGGACAGGTGCATGATTTCAGAATACTTTGTAAGATTGCTTAAAGTCTTAGAGAGACCCGAGATGGAAAGAGGACTACCTAGCCAGGCAGATTCTGCTTTTTTTTTGGTTTTTCGAGGCAGGGTTTCTCTGTGTAGCCCTCGCTATCCTGGAACTCACTCTGTAGACCAGGCTGGCCTCGAACTCAGAAATCCGCCTGCCTCTGCCTCCTAAGTGCTGGGATTAAAGGCGTGCACCACCACTGCCCGGCTGAATTATACATTCTTGAACCCATGTTTTCAGAGTTCTTTCCCACAGCCTTAAAGGCTGTTCTGAAGGTCACAGTGTTGACTGTTTTGCTGAAGACATTAGACAAACCCTCACTTCCCAGACTTGTGCTATCTCTGATTATCATGGAGTCATTAACCTTGGTAGAGAGGGCATAAAGTAAAGTATGCCCTAAAAGAGGAACATAAAGTAAGATATACAAACAAGCCTTACCCCTAGAAAACAGTCAACATTCATGGAGGACCATGACCTGCTAGCTCTGCTCCAGGGGCGGGAACTATGTCATACCATCCCTTCTGCATGGCTATGCAGGACTCAGTACAATCTCAGTAGACTGTTAACATTAAGAATTTGTGGAAAATGTGGTGCCTCAGAATAGCAATAAAGAAAGCGGCTCTTAGTGAGGCAAATTTGACTACCTTCCTCCTCCCATCAATAGTTTTGTTACTATCTCAGATGGAAAAGTCATAGTTCAAGGCAAACAAACTATTACCAGCGTGAACCTTTGCTGACAGTCAAGTACTTATTTCTGATAATTGTCAAGCACCTATTATAGTCATTATCTTTTTGAAAATTGTGGTGAAACATAACATTTACCATATGAATCATCTAAAGCATAAAATTCAGTAGCACTAATTAGACTCACTAGACTGGATACCTGTGGCTATTTCCAAAACATTTTTTATCATCTCATACAGAAATTCTGTGTCTATCAAGCAATAATACATTTTTTTAAAAATGTATGTAATATGAGTGTACATGCACATGTCCATAAATGAGTTCAAGTATGTGGAGCATGCAGGTGCATATAGAAGCTGGAAGTCAATGTCAAGAATCTTCCCTGATTACTTTCCACTTTATCTTTTAAGGTCTCTCACTAAACTCAACCCTCACTGATGGGCTTGGCAAGCTGGTCAGTGAGTCCTAGGGACATTCCTGTCTCTGCTTTCTGCTCTATCCCCTGCAGTAGGAAGACAGATATGCATGATCACACCTGGCCTTTTTAGTATAACTGCTGGGGATACAGACTCATGCCTTGAGCTTTCATGATAGGTACCTGACTGACCAAACCAGCCTCTCACTCTCAGCAATAATTCTTCATTTTTCTATTCAAAGTTAATAATTACTAATATACTGTCTCTAAATTTAAATATTCTAGATACTTTATATAAGCAGAACAATATAATATTTGTTCTTGTGGGTATGTCTTGTTATATTTAGTGTGTCTTAATGTTAGTCATACTGTAGCATATATCACAAGTGCATTCCACTCCATTACTGAATAATTTTTACTGTATGCACATGTACACAAATTTACTTATCCATTTGTCTGTTGACGTTGGTGTTGATCAGATGTCTTATTTCTACCATTGGCAGATATAATATAATATAATATAACTATAAACATTGAGTTCTAAGTATCTTTTTGACTTTCTGTTTCATTTATTTTGGATCTATCCTAAAAAATGAAATGCATGGTAGGCAGTTTATAGAATGGCTTACCATGGTGCTTCTTCCTGGTATTCACACTCTTGTATCAACCTCTCCCTCTAAGTGTAAGCTGAGTGATAGAGAGTCTTTAATAAATAGGCTATGACAAGGAAGAGGCAAAGCTCCTGAGATTAGGCTGTGAAAAGCTGTGACTTCTTTCTTGTTTGCTGTCTTTCACACTCTTGCTCTGTTGCTCTCAGGGTTGCTAGATTCCATGCTGGGAGCTATGCAATAGAAAGACCCATGTGGTAAGTGACTGGAGGAGGCCATGGCTAACAGAAAGTGAGAGCTTTGGTCCAGAAGGCCATGGGAAACAGAATTATGCCAATAACCCTATGAAGAGTTTAGATGTGGTTCTTCACTCACTTGAGCCTTCAGATAAGACCACAGCCTTGTCTAGCACCTTGGTAGTGCTAGCACATGAGAGAATATTTGAGGTAAACTCATTTCACACAATCATGCTGCACCGAAAAGCTTACGTAATAAATATTTGTTAACTTAAGCTTCTAAGTTCTGGGGAAATTTGATATGCAAAAGTAGGTAACTAATTGCCCATGTTTCCTACTCCTTTGATGATAGCATTAAATTAGTTTGGGTGCAAGACAATGACATTTGCATGGTGGAAGAAGCACCTTTTCTGGACCTGTTTGAGAGCAGTAGACTTGGACCAGCCTAAACATACAGCTAAATTAAGGAAAGGAATAATCAGCTTCTCTATGGTCGTAATTTTTTTTAACTGAAGCATCTTTGTATTTTGGATGATTCTCAAGTTCAGAATCCAATGGCAAACCACTGAGTTCATGATGCTTTATAGTCCCTTCAGGAAGTATAGAAGAACTGTCATCTAAGCCTTATCTTCCTTCCCTTGCTATTCCAATAGGAAAAAAGAAAACTATCAAATTGAGAGACAGACTGTTATTCCTTCCTACTTTAGAATTTTCTGGATTGAAACAACAATGTTCATTCATCAAAATTGATTGGGCTTTAGAAAGATTGATTCCTATGAGAAAACCAATACACCACCATGTATGTCGGAGGCCAGTGACAACAGTGGTTGCTGTTCTTAAAACATAGTTCTTGAGCGAACTATGGGGGTTCAGAAGACACCCTTACAAGTATAAGCATGATATTCTGTGTTTCTGCAAGTGTGCATTGTCCTACATAAAGTGGTGATAAGTTTTCTAGATTCTCAAAGGAAGATGGGACATAAAATAGTTGGCAAACACCTGATTGGGGTTCACATTAGCCTTCCTACTCTTGGTTGTACCAATTTTGAATCTCAGATCCTGAATGGACATTTTCTGGTATCTAGAGTCTCCTGTCACTGATCTTCAGATTATTAGGTTGGAACCTTTTTATATTGACGCTAGATCACCTTGGGCCCAAGGAAGTAGCAGCCTCTCAAGGTTATGTGCTGTGAGCTGGGGTTCTTGTCCATCCTCTCTGCAGGCACACGATGAAGCTTCTCTGTGGACTTACTCCTCTGGCTCCGGATAATTTACTTTTATTTATACCTGATAATACCAAGAGGAGATTCTGGCAAATTAATATATTCTTTGATGTCAGAATGATGAGCAATTAGCACTGAATGTAGAAGACTCCTAGTCCAATATTTACATTATCTTGTCACAGCCAGTCTCTCAGGTACTGAAGAATTGCTGCCATCCTTAGAAAGAACCTATTCCTCTATAGGGCAATTAGGTTGGAAATATCTTCCTTTTTTTTCACTTTGGAATTACCTTCTCTAATTTTTTTCCTCTGTTTTCTATGACTATCTATTGATTTTGGTTTGCTCCTTAGAACGGTGGGTTGTTATACTTCTTCCTCCATATGAGCGTCTGTTTCAACACTGAAGATGATTCTCAAATCAAGTTACTTTAAGAGTGGTTCACGTCATATTTTTGAGGCTTCTTATCTCCTTTAACCCAAGAATATTTGATTGTCCACAATTAAAGAGAATGTCTTTCTTATTAACACTGAAGGCCTTTGAAATGAGTTGTATCCATTAAGCCTACTCTCTTTACTCAGTTGAACTGAAATTTATGAGTGAGACTCTTTAGGGGTTGGAGATGTTACTAGAATGTTTATACTTTATGTTTAATATACAAATAAATGCATTAGTCATATGTCAATCTTGATTAATTTCAATTTTCAAATCCATTTTATTTACAAATGTCCAGAATACTAATAAAGCATATCCCTCTGTTTATGAAGGCCTTTCCAGGGAGAATTATCTAAAAGGGGAAGACCTGCTCTCCTGTGAGTCAATCATCCCATAGTGCTGGGCTAGGATAGAATTAAAGCAGGAAAAAGAGAATCTCTAGCACATGCATTCTAATGCTCTGTTCCTGGCTGTCATAAGGGGAGTCACTCCACCATGTCCTTCCCACTATGACTGAATCCCCTGAAACTATAAGAAAATTAATCTTTATATCCTTAAGGTTTTTTGCATAGGTCTGTTTTCACAGCCATAGAATATCTAACACACACACACATATACAGTTGGGTTGTATAAAAATACTTATTTATGTCTTATGAACATATATGGCAGCAGTGACTGTCATACACACCATTGTCTTCAACATCTTGGGGATAACAGGAGAGAGAAGAGGGAATTTGTATTTTGTGTTTGCATAGCACATGATTAATCCATGGTAACTCTGAGGTTATGAGCTGGTAATGCTACACTTAAGAGTTGATCGGCACAAACCCAAATTGATCTGAGAGCCCAACCTTTCAGACTAGGGGAGGCTTAGAATAGATTATATAATTAAAGAAATGCAGTAGTATTTCATACCTGTGTACCTTAGAGTAAACTTCATATCATTATTGCTTATGATTATTTAGTAATAACTTGTTTATGGATATTCTCATGGCAGATTTTCCAATTAGAGTTTTAACACTACACCAAGGATCTCATCCCTTTCAGGCATGTGTCTAAACAGTTATAGTCATTTTGAGATGGTGTACAAGCTATATTCCTGTGGCTCTTCCCAACTTATAAAAACATTTTTTTGTTGTTGTTTCCTCTGGTGAACTTTTAGGGTATATGGAGCTCACAGACCTTTTCTTCATCAATGAAGAAACAGCCTCAGCAGCCAGGGGCCTTTTTGAAGGGCTGGGTTTAGTGGGTAGAGCTTTCCTGAAGGGCTGGGTGAGCGGTGGATTGAGTTTCAGGTGCTGGCTTTGGTGTGAGTTGCTGCTTCTGCACACAATGGGGATGTAGGGCACTAGGAATGGAACTTGGGAGCTGATCTTCTTCACCTAGGATCAGAAAGGCTGGTAGTGAGCAGTGCTGGAATTGCCCTCTCAAGGCCTCCTACCTAAGAAATAATATCCTATCAAAAAAATGAAAGTATAATTTACATACAGTGATGTGTATAGACACCATGTGTATAACTTGATTAGTTTTGACAAAATGCAGACACTTAAGCAACCCACATTTGATTGAGATCATTTCTATCCCTCTGGAAACATTTCTATCACTTCATGGCCCATTTCAGTCAGTTTCCTCTTGACTCCTCTACCAGGTGTTTTCTGCTCTGACTTCAAGTCTTACAGATTCGTAGAGCGAGCTGGTTTCACATGGTTCTGTCTGGGGTTGCCTGTGGATGAGGTTAGATGGACAGCAGTTACTGCGTCATTTTTCAAAATCATTGTGTGTGTGCGCGCGTGTGTGTGTGTGTGTGCGTGTGTGTGTGCGTGTGTGCGTGTGCGTGTGTGTGTGTGTATACATGTATGCATGCATGTATATATGTGTCTATGTGTATATGCCATACCTATACAAAAACCCTCAGAGTCAAGAAGAGGGTATTGGATTCTCCCCTGGAGCTGGAGTTACAGAAGGCTGTGAGCCACCTGAGATTTAGAAACCAAACTTGAGTCCTCTAGAAGTGCAACGAGTACTCTCAACCATTGCGTAACCTCTCCAGTTCTCATTCTCCATCTCCCTAAATTTGCTAGATTAGTAAGAAATGTGCCATAGTGTCAAGACACCTGAGAAAACACTTTAAGGAGGGAGGATTTATTTTGGTTTAGGGTTTTTAGAGGTTTCGGTCTGTGACCACCTGGCTCCCTGGCACTTAGTTCTGAGTTGAGGTTGAATATCATGGCAGAGAGGGTTTGGTGGAGCACAGCTACTCAATTCTCAGAGAATGAAAGAGAACAAAGGAACAGAGGCTTTTAATCCCTTCCAAGGGCATGATTCCTGAGACCCACTTCCTCCAGAGGTCTCCCTTCCTAATGCTTTTACCGCCTCTCAATAGCTCCACTGACTGGGACATCAGCGTGTGAAGAGGAACACTTCAAATCCAAACAGATGCCAAGATCAGCGTGGACCAGCCTGCATAGGAGGCTCATGGATGGGTCTGCCGCCTGAGGTCACTGAATGGAGGCGACTCTGTGACTACGGCTCCAGTCTGGGTTCAACAGCAAGCTAGCAACATTTAAGCAGTTCTGAGACCTCGCCTGAAGCTCGCGCACAGCCACACTGGAATGTTGACGCAGAGTGAAATAGCAGTTTCATCCTGTGCCTAGCTCTGGGGAGGGTAGGTCTAAGCTTCTCCCTTGCACACAGGCAGGGCCGAGAGTCGTTACTCAACATCAACCTCGCTTTTAGCAGTTGCCGCTACTCTGTCATTTATTAGTCACCGTTACTCTACTGTGATTCTGCCAAGCTGACTAGCACATGGGCCTCCTCCCTGAGGGGTGGGATGGATTTGGAATGGAACTGTCAACCTGTGGGTGTCTGCATAAGCCGGCTCAGCGTCAACAGGCAATTCTTCTCTGTCTCCCACCTGAGCTCCATATCAGAGGTGGGGTCAGCTGGGATGATCTACCCCACCCACCTTCTTCCCCAGCTACCATTTTGGACAGTTCCTTGAGACACTCCTCTTTTGCACCGTTGCCATTATAGGGTGAGTGCTCCCTGTCTTGGTTAGGAAACAGTGCTAAGAGAAACTGGAGTGTGATCCTGGGAGCAATAGCAATAGGAAGTCAAGTCTTTGGACAATATCCACCCCCATCCTTCCTGGCCAAACCAGGGAACCGAAGGGGTGGAACCCGGTTTGACTTTCTATCACAAAGGCAAACATGGATGCAGACAATAACTTATTTTCATTAGTAATCGCTTTTTTTTTGTCTCCAACTGGCAAGCCAGAATGAAGCTAGCACTTCAGGGACAGGTCTTCTCGGAAATGGTGTAGAAAAGGAGAGAAGGCATCAGCAGGCATGGAATGGTGGCTCAGGTGGGACACAGAGAATTGATTTTTTTTTTTTTACTAAAGATCCCAAAATCTGTTCTTCTTTGGCAAGGTGGAGTCAGTTTTCCCAGTTGCTTCTCTCTGGCCCCATTGTAGGAGGAACGGTACAAAGTCAAATTACCTCATTTCATCTAGACAAAAAGCATAAGGAGAAATGACAGTCAATCAGGATTCTGCTTGATTAACGTCTTGGGAGTTAACAAGAGTCTTCAGAGATGCAAATAAATAATAGCTCAGGGACTGGGCTCTGCTCCTGAGCCCGACCTTGTCACTGTTCAGGCCTGGAAGGTGATGGGAGCATTTTAAGCTTTTCATACCTATGTGATTACAATTGTACCCTTCACAGGACATGACAATTCTTTTTTGGCATTCAATTATATTTTGTTGTATATGTGCACACAAACACACACACACACACACACAAAACTAGAAATGAAATCATCTCAAGTGAGAATTCTCGTGATGCATTTAAGGGGCCTGCGTTTGACAGGTTGCTACCTAGTTATGGACTAAAATCTCACCAGGCACCCCATAGCTTATCGCCTGTCATTTCAAAACAAAGACATCCTGTTTCCCCTTTCTGAGTCACATCTCATCAACTCATTCTTTGCAGACTCTTCCTTTCATTATAAGCTCCGTGCACCTCCCCGACTTTCATCAGATGAGAACCTGAAAAAAAAATTAGAAAAAAAAGGGGGAAAAATCCATGTTTTGACTTGGGCTCTAGGTGTTATTCTCTCAGTCCAGCTTGAAAGAAAGAAAAAAAAAAAACCCCATCCCACGAGGGGGCAGGCCTGCCTCTCTGCCACCACTTGGGTCTCTGAAGTGTGTGAAGAAGAGAGGAAGAGACAATTAACACTCAGCACCAATCTGCATTTTCTTTTTAGCTGCCATTTACACGCTGCTCAGGTTTTGAAAACCAGCATTTCATGCTACTCCCTAGAGAGCCAGTCCCAGCTTCAGCGGGGCTCATCTGCACAGCAGTCACACTGCGAAATCTTCAGCCAACCCAGAACTCATTTATTTATTTTTTGGGAAAAAAAAATGAGAGAGAGAGAGAGAGAGAGAGAGAGAGAGAGAGAGAGAGAGAGAGAGAGAGAGAGAGCGCAAGTGAGCTAGCAAGCTGAGTGAAAAGAATAGATGAGAATCTAGTAATATTTAACGCTCATGCTTGACCAATCCCTGTGCTGGACCAGGCAGGGGTGAGTCGGTAGACCTTTTCCTTTGATCATCTTCTAGGTTATTATGGGCAGCGAGCAAATGAACGGGAGCCTGGTGACAATAAGGGATGACAGGCGACGAGGTTGGAGGCAGGAAGGACACACTCGATAAGTTTCGGAGCTCCTCATCAGTCGGTGTGTCAGTGCGCTCTTCCTGACGGCAACCAGCACGGAGAAAAAAGCCAGATTGGGGCCAGCGCTGCTGGTGTAGGAATTATGAGGAGCTTCTGGAGGAGGGAATATGGATCACCAGCTAGCTCATCAGGACTGGGGAGCTTGCTCTATTTCCCACAGCCCCACCCGCCAAAGGTTGAGCACCAAAGCAAAATAGCTTCCGTAAGCTTTGTTATCATATCATTATTATCTTTCATACCGAATCCACCACCCCTGGAGGTCACCTAGTCAACAGTCGGCCGCAGGGGGCTTTTAAAGGGGGCTGAGCCGGTTCGGTGTTTGGTGAAACAGACACAGGGCAGTTACATTTTCCCTGCTTGAAGACATCAGTTGATCTCTCTGGGGGTCAGAAAGAAGTGTTTTTCTCCTGCAAAAAGTCTTGGCAGGATAGACTAGGTAAATGAAGATGAGAGAAGAATGTAAGGTTAGCTTTTTGCTTTTTCTTGAGGACACAGGCTCGAGCTGTTTCAAAGGAGCAGTCAGCTCCGCCCAACTCTGCTCGGAAGCAGTGTGTTTATGGCTGCACCCTGGAAGCGTTGTTTGTTCACTGAGCAGTGTGTTTCAACCCTCCGCACAGACAGAGACTTATCAATGCTGCATAGAAAGGAACAGGTATGCTTGGATGCCCGCTTCGGGCAGGGGGCAGTGAGTGGCGTGAGCGCATGGCAGCTGAGGGAGAATTTAGTGGGTGAAAAAGACTTACAAGAAGCTCATTGTGACCTGTGATGCAGTCCCTTGTCAGGTTAAATTGTATCCTGTCAGAGACAGGAGTGCTTTTCAGTTCTTGCAGTTACACAGACTTGTAACCTCGATTTCTCAGCCCTCCCCCATCCCTGTACCCCAAGATATATGTGGTGATTAAAAAAAAAGTAAGAGAATAAAATAAACAGTTTTTGGTTTTCTGGCTCTGGTCTTACTAGGTTGATCCCTCAAACCTTCAAATTCTTGTCTCTGGTGATGAGAATATCCCTCTTCTACCATACTGATTAATGTTGTCAGAGTCACCTTGCAAGGATTCAAACCCAGAACCCAGAAATATACTGAACATATTTACAAAAAGGAAACCCAATATTGTCCCAGGTGTTGAGGATTTGGGAGTAGGTATACACATGAAAATCAAGAAGTAAATACATTGAATTCCATAGACTGGTTGCCATTTGCCCTGGGTTTGAAATTTCACAGTGGTGTGAAGACATTTTCTGTGAATGGAAGACAACCACAGTCATTTAATTAATGTGTGAGATTCAAGGAGGCTTCTGCCAGTGGTGTTTGTGGTTTTAGTTGGAGAAACAGCATCGTGTTTGTATATGGATTCAGTAAACAAGGGAAAGGAACAATGGTAGAGCAGTATCCTGAGGTTTGTGTGAGGGGATGGGTATTTTCAGAAACAGGGCGGGGCGCATAATACACAGTACAGAATGCAGAAGGATGATGTGTGTGATGCGAGATGGGGAATTCTCATCACTCCATTTTCTCAGGTACATGGGCAGCAGAGCCCGTCCGTCCAGAGTCAGGCAAAAGTAGCAAAGGTTTGAGGAGGGAGGAAGGTGGGAACCATTGCGGGAACATGATTTGGACCGGGGGAGAAGCAGGCGGCTATGGGAAGCACTAAGAGTTGCTTAGATCTGTGTGACGATGACTATAAAGTGAGATCAGCCTGTGGGGTTTGTATTCCTTTGTCCTGCTTCAGTGCACTAGTGGAGGCCCGGAGAAGAAGGCTTTAGGGAGGCTGAAAAGGATGAAGTTAGGCCCGGCGGAAGCAGTCGTGTGGATCTGTATGTAGTAACTCGCCACGGCCCAGCTAGGTAAGAGAGACGCGGGAGAGCAGTAAATGAGAAGGTGCCAGGAACAGTGTTTGTAGGTCCTGGTGTGGTCCAAGCGTTGTGGGAACTGGAAGGTGGAGGAGAGCTAGAAGAAGAGGAGGCAAGAGTCTGGGATGGAGATGCTAAAGCATTGTCAAGTCTGTACTTCTAGCTGATGATGAGTAGGCAGGGGCTGGACTTGATGTGACCAGTAGAAGAGTGAAGAATTAAATTCACCAGAAGAGGGTGAATGGAAGCAGGTGGTCTTCCATGGTGGTAGTAGGAGCATCCCTCTGTGGGACCTGTGCGTCTCTGGATCCACCTTCTATGTTATATTTTAAACGGTTAACAGCCCTGGAATTCAGCCCCATGATGTCTCGATAGATGCTGAAGACTCTAAGAATTTTGAGTCCGACTAAGCCAGCATCTTCAGGTGATCGGAGGTGAGGAGAGTCATTAGATGACTGTGGTGAGGAAAAGAAGATGCTGTAGGAGCGATGAAGAACAGAGGGTGGGTAGCCCAGCTCAACCCCACGGGTTCTAGGGGATGGAAGGTAGATATGAGCAGTGCAAGTTTCTCCATTTGCTAATTATGTGACTCTGGGGAAATTATTTAATATTCCCATGCCTCTTCCCCCCCCCATAAACATAAAGTAGAGATTATAATTATATTTCTTTCAGAGACTTGTACTGGCTGGTTTTGTGTGTCAACTTGACACAGTCTGGAGCTATCACAGAGAAAAGAGCTTCAGTTGAGGAAGTGCCATGAGATCCAGCAGTGGGGCATTTTCTCAAGGGGGTGGGGGAAGGCTCCTTGTGGGTGGTGCCATTCCTGGGCTGGTATTCTTGGGTTCTATAAGAGAGCAGGCTGAGCAAGCCAGGGGAAGCAAGCCAGCAAGAAACATCCCTCCATGACCTCTGCATCAGTTCCTGCTTCCTGACCTGCTTGAGTTCCAGTCCTGACTTCCTTTGGTGATGAACAGCAATGTGGAAATGTAAGATGAATAAACCCTTTCCTCCCCAACTTGCTTCTTGGTCATGATGTTTGTGCAGGAATAGAAACTCTGACTAAGACATTTGTACTCTGTGTTGAGTGACATAACATCTGCCCCGTGCCTATCACAATACCTAGTCCAGTGTGAGTATAGATATGTCTGTATAATTGAAGCTTTTATCAGCTATCTGGGACAGCAGAAGGGACGAGTGAGCACTTGGCAGGTACTGAGGGGCTTCAGAAGGAAGTCTAGCCACAGGGTTGAGCTGAGAAGATGCTGCCTTGACCTGAGAGAGGAGGGTAAGAGAGCAGGCCCACAGCTAAGTGTGAGCTATGCAGAGGGCAAAGAATGCCTTCAGAAGGAAAGAAGTAAAGAGTTTCTAATCAGAGCCATGAGGACTGTTGCCTGGAGGCTTCATTGTTAACTGATGTGCTTCTGACAATAATTAAGAAACAATTTCTGGGGACTCAGTTACCGACTGATTGTATTTACCACAGAGAGTGGTGTCTGGGGTGAAAATGGATGTTATTGTTTGCTGAGAATGCCTTAGAAGGTGACCTCATGGTGAACAGATTTTTCAAGGTATTTGACATTCGCTGACTTTCTTTTCAGTTCCTCTAAGTCACAGAGGCCATTACTGTAATGACAATACCTGGATTTATCTTTGTTAATGGCAGGCGACCTATTAGAGATAAATTTCCTCTCTGTGGGCTGCAGAATCACAGACATGACAGCTTCGTCTGCTCTAGCTGCTGAGATCCCCGAGGAATTCTGGGATTGACCCTGACACTGCTTCAGCCCTGCTCTTGTCTAAGACTCACCTGCCAAGGCCCAGGGCCTAGCATCTACGGAGTTGACATTTTTTTTTTTAAATAATGTTAGCTTTGCTTTATGTCACTCAACAGTGACATAATATATGTAAAATTCTTAGCACAGAGCTAGGGTCACTAATTATTATTTTGGAGGGTTCTTCTGGCAAAGACCTTCCTTCTGGGGCCCACTCTAAGCTCTGGCAACAAGGCGAGTCTTAGAGAAAAGTCAGAAGCATTATTAGACCATGGTGTTAGGAAACTGTATTCCTCTGGAAAGGGGCTCAGGGCCGGGGCTTGAGGGTTTCCGCATTGGAAAGCTGAAATCAAACCTTTATAAACCAGACAATGTCACCTTGCCTTCTACCAGTTCTACCCTGGAAGTCAAGTGAGAACAGAAGTGAGGCCCAGGCAAAGAGGCATGCAGTGAGCAGATGTCTCTGAGCTAAGGCAACAAGAGTCTTCATGGCTACCCATCCTCTAGCTGGGTTCCCCAAGGTGGGAAATGATGCAGAAGCTTTGTTGCAGTCTCCGTCCTCTGATGGTTCTGGGAAGGAGCACTACTGGCATTTCTGGAGGACTCCCATACCATGCAGAATATAATAGCTCTCTGTCCTCTGCCACTAGTGGCTACTGTTTTCCAACCTCACAGGTATGGTAATGAACCAAAAGACCACACACATTTCATAACGTTCCTGGGATGAGGACTTTAGTGTGATACAATGTCCTGCATGACCTCAGTGAAAATGTACCTCTGTTCAGTGATGCCTTCACACACTCTGGCCCGCATCCTCCGGGTCATTTTTTATTCCTGGTTGAGGACAGAGGAGGCTGGCAGTGGTTTCCAGGACTATGTAAGTATTTAGAGATTGCAGATCGAGGCTGTCCCCTCTCTGGGGATGTGACTGTATCTTAAAAAGCTGTCTGAGTCACAGCACCTCCATCCATGTGTAAGTGTCCCAGCTCATCCTGTGCCACACTGGCAGAAGAAATTTATTCTAAAGCTAATGAGGCTCATGAAAGATATCCGATAGAGTTCTCAAATTCATAACAACCTTAGAATTGCATATGCCATTACCAAGAACATCGCATCCGAGATGTTGGCTGGAGAGTGACATTAAGAATAGCTACAATTATGTCGTTGAGAGCCAGACACACTACACACCAGGTGCTGTCAACAGTCCTAAGACTGCATTTTTTTTTCATAGTTCCTATTTTATAGTTGAGGAATTTGAAGAGCAAGAGAGGTCAAATGGCTTTTGTTTAAGACCACAAAACCAACAGAGACAAGAATCAGGCTCAGAACCCCAAGCATTCTGATCCCAAAGCCCTCTTGTGTGTGGTGTTCCATAGCACTGCCCCCTCAGACATGGCAAACATTAATATATGACAGTGTTGTCAGAATAAAGGCCAAGAGTATGTTGACATCAAAGATGAAGGACAAGCCACATCCCCTTCCTGGGAGGTGGACATTTAGCTGGCAGGGCAGGGTGTGAGCTGGTTAAGGGGATGTCCTTCCATGGAGGGGAGGTATTATTCTGGAAAAAGTTGGAGTTGAACCAGCAAAGGTATGCTTTTCACTGAAGGCTCATTTTGGAAGTTATGTCTTCTTGGGGAAAAATATAATGCTATTCCCTCATCTTGGCTGATGAGAGGGGTGCAGAGCCTTCAGAGTCATAAACAGTGGAGCAGAGAGAGGTATAGGGCCAGCTGAGCAGACAGAGACCCAGCAGCAGAGCGCTGAGGGGCTGTAATGGGGGGAGGGGTCTGCTTGTATATTCACTTAGCAAAGATTTTGGATTTGAGGTGTATTAGAGAAGTGCAAATGTTGAGGAGACACATTTCCAGAAAATGGCACAAGAGTCATCTATACAAAGAGCATTAAAAGGTTGGACCTGGGCAGCAGATGGGCAGCTCAGTCTTCCTGGTCCCCCAACAAGTGGAGCAGGTCTGTCCTTAAAGCTGTTGCCTGTCTGTGGACTCCATTCTCGTAACTGGGCAGCCCTGTGTGGCCTCAGTGGGAGAGGACATGCCTAGCCTTGCAAAGATTTGATGTGCCAGGGCGGGGGAGGGGGGGATTTGGGGAGCGTTCCACCTTCTCAGAGGAGAAGGGGAGGGGGAAGGGGATGGGCGAGGGGGCACCTGAAAGGGGGCATCGATCAGGATGTAACGTGAATAAAAAAATGAATTAATGGGGATAAAAAGGAGTCACATATACAAGAGATATCCAGTGTGAACTGGTGCATGCAGAAGCAGTGCCCACAGGACAGAGAAAGGATGTGTGGTAGGTGAATCTGTTTCTGAAGGATGTTCCTTCTTGGAAGAGGTGAGGACCTGTCTCCAGCTGAGAAGGTTGGAACTGCAGGTAAGGAACCCTGTTTATGTCACTACTCTGGTGGAGCACTATCTTTAAATGAACTATGGGTAGTAGATCCATAATTGACCCATCCAGCTTTTACTAGCATCAGACAATGGTAAAGACACCCTGAGGCACTTTTAATTAGGAAGATGAAAATGTTCTCTACATGTGGCTTCTTAAAGAGATACTAACACAGTATATATAGACATATGATATGGATAAGATTTGATTATGGTATGGGTTGAGTAAATTGTGATTTTAGCCGATACTAAATTATTTACAATCACTTTAAAGAGTTTTGAATATTAGGTGATAAGAAGAGAGGGGAAAATAATCATAGTTTACAATGTGTTGTTCTATTTGCATATGGGCAGGAATGTACGTAAACATTGAAGGAAAAATACCTAGGAAGGCAGTGTATACCTTTGAGAGCATAGGTTAGAAATAAAAAAGGAATGTTCACTTTTTATTTTATACTCTATGTCTCAGTTACTTTATCGTCACAATGACAAAACACCATGACCAAGGCAACTTATAAAAAGAAAGTATTTAATTCGACTCAAGGTTTCAGAGGGTTAGAGTCCATGATGTTGGAGCAAAGAAATACATGAGAGCTTATATCTTCACACACATACACACCAGAAATGATGTGAAGCCTTTGAAAAGTGCCCCCCAGTAGCACACCTCCTCTCTGAAGACCACACCTCCTAATCCTTCCCTAGCAATTTCTCCAACTACGAACCAGTTCTTCAAAAATATGAGCCTATGAGGGTCATTCTCATTCAGACTGCTATACTTTAAAGACATTCCACAGAAGCAGAAAAAAAACAGGATTATAAATGATTTTAATTTTTTTAATGCCTTGGCTGGCTTCCAACTCAGAGATCCACCTGCCTCTGCTTCTCCCTCTGCCTCTGCCTCCAGAGTTTCTGGGACTAAAAGCATGCACCACCACTGCCTGGATAGTGCTGACCATTATTATGAGAAGAGAAGACCATGTTTAAGGACACAGGAAGATGGTCAACAGTAAACCAAGGCTTGGGCTTTTCTGTCTTCTTGTGGGATTAGGGGAAAATGCCTCAACAGGAGGCAGGAATGCACTCATGGGAAGATGGAAATAAGAGGAAGTGACTGGGGATGTTCTTTTGTCCATGGACAAAACCTTTATTTTGGTGCCTGCAAATCATGTGGTCTAGCAATCTTTTCCTTGATCCTGCCTGTCTGGGGATGGAGTATAAGTATGGATCAGAGGGTCAGTCTTGATTCCTCTGCATTGTGAGGCAGGGCCAGGACAGTCCCACTCTCCCCCCCTCCCCCACACCTCCCCCAACCCCTCCATCCCCAGGGTCTGCGAGCCTCTGACCAGTTGTGGCTGGTTTGCACCTGCTGCTGTTTTATCAGCTCTCTCTATTCTGACGCTTGCCAGCCGATCAGACACAGGAGCTGGGTTCTGCCCACGGTGGAAATTGGTTTCTCAGAATTTACTGTTTGGCTCCGAAGCTGTGGTTGCTGAAAATGACTCATGGTCCGTTTATTATTCTTTTTCAAATAAATCACAGGCTGGGCAGCCTGACACAGCTGAAAGTCCCAGTGGCCAATTCAGATCGCAGCAGGTTTAGGCCCTTTGACTTGACCGTTTAATGTAGCAGAAGAGGCCCCGAGTACTGACAGTGGTTACCTGGTGGCCTTATAAGGACAACACACTGAAAAATAACCAATCACAACAATGCTCCACATCTGGCAGCTGCCCTCCCTCTTGTTTGGTGAGACCGTACCATGCCAGTTTGCCTGTGGAGCTCGCATGCAGTCCGGAGAATTCAGGTGCTGACAGGCTTGCGCTGACACCATTCAGGATGATTCACGGGCTGGCTGCAGTTATTCCAACCTGCAGAGCCTCTTACCGATGTCCCTTCCCTCCCTCCTGCCCTCTGCCCTGTCCTCCAGGCTCTCAGGGAAGGCATGCTTACATCTGGTGCTGGTACCTGACAGCTGAGATCTATGTGCTTCTCTCCGGGCCGGCTCACACAGTCCTTGGCACATTGCTTTTGTGTTGCTTTTCTGAATGGTTTATCCCAAGGCAATCTGAACAACCCAAGTTCCATTACAAAATGCTCTAAAATGTCTTTCTAGAACCCTTCATACAAACTGTTTTCATAATGGTTCTAACACTTTGTTCATACTTATTACACCACTTTTGAAAACACTTTATCTTATCTATACTTAGTTCCTTCATTGAGATCTAGTGTGTGTGTGTGTGTGTGTGTGTGTGTGTGTGTGTGTGTGTGTGTATTTGATCAGAACATCCTCAAACAAACTTTGGTGAGCATAAGAATATAAGAATTTAATAGCAGCAGCGGTAGCCTTTCAGGTACTTGCTGGGAAGGCCATGGCTACAAAGACTGTGGGTCTCAAGCCGACTGGGTCCTAGCCCTCACATTGTTGAGTCTGCTTCTCAAAGTGAGACCTTGGATTTGGGAGCTGTACATCAGAAACTGGGAATCTACGTGTTTTATTAATTATGGTCCAAACGACTTTGATCTGGGTGGCCAGAGGGACATTCTTCTTAACCAGGTAGCAGATCTACAGCTTGTCTGAATGCGGCGAATAGTTATAATAACTTCACCATAGTATAAATCTGAATCCAAAGGGCTTTGAGCCTGGCATTCAGGAACCAGTCAGTTGCCTAGTGAGTGAAGCTAACAGCCATGCAGAGCCTCAGCTCAGCTCAACAATGCTCATGGCATTTTGTTTCTGTTTTTCTTTTATTGAAAATAATTTCTTCTCATACAGTAAATTCCAATTACAGTTTCCCCTTCTGGGGATCTCCTCCCAGATCTTCCCCTCTTCCCCTCCTGTCGGAATCTGCACCCTTTCTGTTAGAAAACAAGCATCTCGAGAATAAAGACAAAAATCAGATAAAACAAAACCAA
Organism: Tokudaia tokunoshimensis; assembly: GCA_036184795.1. Taxonomy (NCBI): domain Eukaryota; kingdom Metazoa; phylum Chordata; class Mammalia; order Rodentia; family Muridae; genus Tokudaia; species Tokudaia tokunoshimensis. The sequence goes on along the minus strand of BTHU01000015.1, from coordinate 29,920,742 downwards.
TGGTGTTTCAAATCGATGACTCAAATCTCCAAATAAGAGGCACAGGAACCTCTTAAACCAGCACATTGGGAACTTGGATTCTGGCTGATGTCAACTGATGAGTCACTAAATAAGTTACAGCTAACATAAAAGCGTGGGGACTCCAGGAGGAGCCACTGTACTTGATGCTTATTTCGCAAAGGAGCTGTGGGAAACGTGTGGGGTCCAGTAGGACCCCAGCTCTCCTTAGCTACCTGCTATCTGCCTAGGCCAACAACTTAGATTTCAGAGTTGAACGTTCCCTCCGTTCCTCACTAATGCTGCAGCCCTGTTGAAGACACAGGGCTACTGTGAGACTCGGATGACTTAAATACTGGAAAACGCTCTTTAGACTGTGGCATTCTGAGCAGACGTTACCTTTTTACCATGTAGAAAAATGTTTGAGGTGTTATAATAACGGAGCATAGAGTACTATCGGGCAACGTGGTTGGTGGGGGATCAGTTTGACTGGGGTAATTCATTTAGAGCTAGCAGCTGAATGGAATGTCAGAAGCGAAGAGGAACACAGGTGTTCGGGTTTGTTGTTCTGACACCATGTGCTACACAGTTATTTGTTTGCTATGAGCAGGAAGATGGGTATAACTGGAGATCTGGGAATGCCAATCTTCAAGAGAAGATGCCCGCCATCAAGCATGAATTTGATATGGTCAAATACTTTCACTTAGGATTTCAGAACTCTCATTATAATTATACCTTAATAAACACCATTGAGATATGTTCAATTTTAAGCCCAAGAAAAATTGTCACTAGGGAGAGGGTTTTGAGTGCACATGCAACGATTGAGTTCCCTTTAGAGAATTTTAACATTCTCTGTAGGAAGGAGATTGTGCAGATTTTTTTGTTTGGTTGGTTGGTTTTGGTTTTTGAGACAGGATTTCTCTGTGTAACCCTCGCCATCCTTTAACTCACTCTGTAGATCAGGTTGGCCTTGAACTCAGAGATCCACCTGCCTCTGCTTCCCAGTTGCTGGGATTAAAGTTGTGAGCTACCACGCCCGGCAAGATCATGCAGTTTTTATGTGATGAATTAGTTGTTCCTGCAGCAGACACTGGGCAGTACTTGGCTTATTGAATAGAAATTTAGTCCAAAGAGCTCTGGATTTTAGCAAGAAACACGTTTATGTCTCATGGTTATGTACTTATTCAGAGCTCTATAACGCCTGAGCACCTCCTGTATGCCCAGCATAGCGTAGGGTACCAGAGAATCTGATATGCCCCGGTTTGTAACTGATCATGTCAGAGGCAGAGAGGGAAACCCCATCTCTGTTACTCAGGAGAATAATGAGCTAAAACTAGAGGTCAACAGATCTGGTATTCACTTAACCAAATCTACTGAACCCTTTCCTGCATCAGGTACATGTGATGGCGGCAGCCTACAAAGATAGTGAGACTCCACCCGCCATGGTGACATGGGACTGTAATCCTAGCACTAGGGAGGCAGGGGGACTACAAATTTGAGGCAAGCCCATCTCAGGAAACAACAACAACAAAAACAAACAAAAAACAAAACAAAAGAGAAGAGATGATGGAGTCCCCTAGGTAGAGATTAGTGAAGACAGGCCAGGCAGAGAACACGGTACATACCAACCCGACAGCTCAAACCCACAAACCACTGCCTAGCTGGAGAGACAGGTATGGGGGCTGGACAGGAAGGGTCATGTGAGCTCCACCATAGGCTTCTGTCAAGTGGAAGAGGGAGGGCCTGAAGAGGGAGAGGTAGATATTGAGATGAGTGCTTTTAGAAACTGCAGTGTTTTAAAATAGCCATTGCTTTGCTTGAATCTTCCTTGAAGGATCCGTAGGTTGAAATGTGGGGCGTGGGAATACAAAATAGTGGATTTAGGGAGATAAGTTAGGTACGGTGCAGCTGGAGTGAAGGCGAAAAAAAATGATTTTTAAAAAATCAGACACAAGGTGGTGGTGGTGGTAAAAAAAAAGAGAATTGGGTAGAGTGGAGACTCTGAGGGAGCAGACATGGGAAGGAAACTGTCTTGTTTCTCCCTAAGTTCCTGTCACTCCAAGTTCTATACTCACTTTTAGATTTCTCTCTCTCTCTCTCTCTCTCTCTCTCTCTCTCTCTCTCTCTCTGTCTCTCTCTCTTTCATATTTATCTTTCCAACTTACATTCTAGTGAGGGAAAACCAAAGTGATTGGAATTTTTAAAAAGATTTATTTATTTTATGTATGTGAGTACACTATAGCTCTCTTCAGACACACCAGAAGAGGGCATCAGTTCCCTTCCAGATGGCTGTGAGTCACCCTGTGGTTGCTGGGAATCGAACCCAGAACCTCTAGAAGAGCAGTCAGTTCTCTGGTTAACGGCTGGACCATCTCTCCAGCTCCCTGAATTTTTTTTTTTTAAGGCAAAATTTGTACCACACTATGGATGTGCTAACATATTACCCACGGCAAACACTGAAGGAGTTTGAGCACAGGTTTGAAAATGATGAGATATGTTAAATCAGGCAAGTTGTCTCACCTCTCAGTCCACAGAATTGCCATCTAGAAAACTGCGGTACAATGGCATCTTGTCAGGCTTCCTTAAGAGTTCAGTGAGGTAATAAATTCAAAACCATGAACACAGAGCTTGGTTTAATGAAAACAATGTTAACTAGTGTCACTTGTCACAGATTGTAGTTGGTAAGCTGTATCAATTACGTGTCTCATCGCTGTAACAAAATACAAGACAACAGCAACTCGAAGAAAGACAGGCTTGGTTTTTAATATTTATTTTTGTGTATGTGCTGTGGGTACTGGAAGAAGCTGGAAGAGTGAACCAGGTGGATCCCCCTGAGGCTCACATGATGTGGGCTCTGGGAAGTGAACGCAGGCCCCCAGTCACTTAGTTGTCATCTCTCTAGCAGCCCTAACATGGATATTTCTCATTTGGGAGTATTTCTCAGAGAGGAGGAAAGCAAGAAGCTAATAACTACGATTGAATACTTCTATACTTCTCTCAGAATGTCCATATAGGTCATGTGTTGTTTCTATAGATAACTTGAGGCTTTCCCAGGATGATAAGGCTCAAGTTATGCCCCATCCTGTATTGCTTTATAGAGTCTTAGCAATCCAGGTTCACAGCTGCTTGACATTGCGGGGCGGAGGGGTCATGCTTTCACATAGGCCAACTATGGTATGCGACACAGATTAGAGGTTTTCAAATGGTGATCCACGGGCTAATGGGACTCAAAGTTGTCACCAATCCCAACAAAATGTAGAATAAAGTAAACTTAAAATATCTCCCCAGCTTTCCATTATGAAATGATTATTATGTCAGGCATAATAATCCTATAGTAGTGCACACCTTTAATCCCAGCAGCAGGGAGGCAGAGGCAGGAGGACCTCAGAGTTCGAGGCCAGCCTGGTCTACAGAGCTCCAGGACAGCCATGGCTACACAGAGAAATCCTCCCTCAAACAAACAAACACAAAACAAACAACACAAACCACCACCAAGAAAAAAAACTGTACAGTTTTATTATTAAGAAGTTCTTAAGGCCAAAAATGAAGAGAAAGGCTTATTCAGGAGGAGGGAGGGGGTAGTTATGAGTTCTGAGAAAGGGCTGAGCAGACTAAAGTAGATGCCTCTGTTTGAAAGGAAAACGAAACAGAGAAAAGTGCCCCCACCCCCCAAGGGATCCCAGTGTCCTTTTTACCTCGGAGATTCGGCAAAAGCTAAATTTCTCCTGAGAACTTTATAATAGGGAGTTGCTCTCATTGGAATTAAGGCTAGTGTTCCCATGACTAATATAAGCTTAGTAATCCCAAAATGGGTATTTCTGTTATTCTGGGTTGGATAGTGCCTCCAGGTGCCTGGTTAAAGCAGGCACCAATTTTCCCCAAAGGCAGGGGCATTGATTCGAGGTCTCAAAGAATTTCTAGAATCTCATCCCAATTAGCAGTACAAAACGGGAATCACAAAATAAACAAGGGAGAGTCAAGAAGCAGAAGGAGAACTGTAAAGAGTTCAGTGGGAGCTGGAGAGAGAACTGAATGCTCTTCCAGCGGATCTACAGTTGAATCCTAGCACCCACATGGTAGCTAACAACTGTCTGTACCTCCAGTTCCAAGGGATCTGACACCCTCTTTTGGCCTTTGCAGGCACCAGGCACATCTATGGTGCACAGACATGCAGGCAGTCAAAACCACCCATACACAGGATAAATAAATACATCAGACATTAGAAACTTGAGCATAGGGCTGGAGAGATGTCTCAGTGGTTAAGAGCACTGACTACTCTTCCAGAGGTCCTGAGTTCAATTCCCAGCAACCACATGGTGGCTCACAACTATCTGTAATGGGATCTGATATCCTATTCTAATGTGTCTGAAGACAGCGACAGTGTACTCACATACACAGGTGACACACGCCTTAATCCCAGCACTTGGGAGGCAGAGGCAGGCGGATTTCTGAGTTCAAGGCCAGCCTGGTCTACAGAGTGAGTTCCAGGACAGCCAGAGATGTACAGAGAAACCCTGTCTCGAAAAACTAAAATAATAATAATGATAATAATTATTATTATTATCATTATTATTATTTAGAAACTTGAGCATAGCTAGGGGACCAAGAACCCAGTCCAGCACTTGAGAGTGCTTGCTGCACTTCCACAGGACCTGCCCTTCGTGTCTCATCATCATAACGTCTTCTTCTGATAAATCCCACATCTTTCATTTAATTGTCTAAGAACACCAGTCATTTCCCAGTGTTCCCTTATAACGGCATAACTAAAAGGAGAAGTTTGGTCAATTCAGGTCATAGAAAGCAGTAACTTTTCTCGGTCATATGTATGGGTGGTGAGTTCTGCCTTGAAATAGTTCATGAATGTTCTTGTACTCCAGTGTCACTGTGACAAACCTAGACGATGGCAAAGCCACAGTGAGAGTCTTCCCTCTAACTTGGATCTCCTAAGTGATAACTTTCTTGAATGACTGTCATGAACTCCTAAGACAACAGGTCATGTCCGTCACTCACTGCCACCTTCAGAATTATTGTAGAATCATTGTCCCTATTTCTTAGGGTGGCCATCTTCCTTTTTACTGTCACAGGTAGATTTTAACCACAGGAAATGCCAACGTTTTTGTAGTCTTCTTTCCCAGGGTAGTGAAACCTGCTTAGTCAACACTTACACAGCCTGGGGACGATGATCAATGACTCTTCCGAGAATGAGGTCTTCCAAGGGAACTGTGTTCTCATTACCGACCCAGCTGATATGTCATTTCTTCTCACAGTTCACTTTTCAGAACTGATCCCCAACAGCCAGAATGCACATGTGTCATCCCACAGCTGCCAACTTCTTTTGCTAAATGAGAAAACAACACTTGCAAGAAAATACATCTTCCGTGGTGTAACTCATTTGGGTACACTATGACTCCTATCCAAATATATTTACTGGTGTTTTACGTATGACTCTTTTTCAAATATATTTACTGGTGTTTTATATATTTCTTTGTGAAAAGCCTCCTTCCTTTATTTATAACTAGGGAAAATATTTCTGATGGTATGTGATTTCCCATGAAATGGTTTTAATAAGTACCCATCATTTGTGAGGGAGAACACAGGCAAATGTAAGATATGATCTGCTTATATAAAACTTGTTTTCCACACTGGAAGAAAGGTCTGATGGCTTAAGATGAATATTATGTTGGGAACAAACAATCTATGTTTTTGGAATGCTAGCATATGTCATAAAGTCAGGAAACAGGGCTGGTATTACAAGGTCACATTCATTCAGAGGAAAATATCTGCAAATGCTTGGTAGCCAGCAGCTGTTCATGAGCACAAATACATTAACATTAACCAAAGGCACTCACAGTACTTTCCTTGTGATCTGGGAAGATAGAAATTTGACATGTAAACCACTCCTAACCACCAGCAAAGGTCATTTATAAGTAAGTATTTAAAAGGAAATGAATCTTCTATGCTGAACTCTCATTTTTTAAGCATGTGTTGTTTCTTTATATGTGTTGGCTCATCATTTTAAAACTACCTTATCATTTATTAACTGTGACCAGGGAGCTCTGGATCTTTGGTCGTAGTTAATTCTTTAGAGCATAATAAGACAAAGATTGAAGAAAATCCTTTAAAATTCATGCCTTATAGTAGATAGAGAAATCACTTTTATTCTAAGCCACAGCTTTATGAAAATATTTAAAACTTTTATTACAAAAATAATACATATGTTACATATTTAAACAACAAGCAATAGTTAACTATATAAAGTATATATAGAAGTTTCCTAGACTCTGGTCCTCTCCATTCCCCCATGAATAGCCTTGTGGGCCTCCTTTCAAATGTGGGAAATCCTTTCAAAGAAACAAATCCCTTATTATTATTTTACCTAACACTGTATCTGGGAGATATTTTAATACCTGTACACACAGAATCAGCATATTGGACAATATTTCATAGATTAGGTATATTGTAACATACTTTTAACATTTAAGCAATTTTCAGTGCCTTATATGTAAGCACAAACATGATGATTTTCTTTTACGCACAGCTTTGCAAGTCTCTGAGATGATTTCTCTAGGATAGGCTCCTAAAAATTTAATTAACTTGTCAAATAATTTATATATTTTGTATTTTCACATATTGTAGTTATATAAAAATTATTTTCCTAAGTGTTTAATGGGAGAGGTATTTATTATTTTGTCCGTAACCTCTCTATGGCCTCATCTCACTTAGAATTTTGGCGATTTGGGCTCGCAGAAGCTGCTGACCTCGGACTGAAGAGGCCGAGGCCACAGAGGGAGACTTGCACCTGTGAGCACACACGAGCCTGACTGAGGCAATGAGTCAGAAGAAAACACGGAAATCAAAGTGATAACGAAAGTGCTGATTGTTTTAAATTATGGGACAAAAAGTGGTTCTCCCATCCCCCTCCCCGACCCGTACCACTGAATCCTTACATAATCTTATATAATGCAATAAAACGTGTTCATTTGTGTGTGACTCCTTATCTACTTGGAAATCCAATAATTTTATTTGGCGCTATTTTTACATTCTCATTTTCCTTCGTTTCAGTTGATCCTTATCTGTCAAAGTTTCTTTTGCTCTCTTGAAGGATTTCCCATGTCATTTTTTTTTACTCAAAGGTTTTGTTATCCCCACTAAATGTAGAACTATTATGTCATGTAAAATTGGGGTCTTGGACAAGTTCTCATAGGGTTTATCTCTGTGTTGAGTGGCAGACTAGCTGTGGTGAAAGCCTTTCCCACATTCCGCACATCCGGGGCTTTCCTGAACTCTGGGCCACACTGTGGGACCGAGCAGAGAGATAGCTGAAGGTCTCCCTACATTTTCTGCACAGCGCCTCTTCTCTCATTTTTCCGGGATGTGACACGCATTCAAGACACCCCTCCCAACGACAGACTCACGGGGCATTTCCCCTTGGAATCCTGGGTATGGAGGGAGCAGAGTTTGCCTCTTCACAAAGGGCTTTTCCACACTCCTGACTTCCACTCACAGGTATGACTCCAGTGTGAGACTGACGATGTCCAACAAGGAGCTGATTCTTGCTAAACTTTTTTCCCACATCCGCCATATTTGTGGAGAGTCTTTTACCAGTGGCCTTCGAATTACATTCAGAGAGTATCTGTGATAGAAACCTATCCTCCTAAACCCTTAAGCCTATCTGTCCCCCTATTAGAGCTGCTATGAGCATCTCAAATGCCCTCTTATCTTTCTAACAACCCTTCCCAGTTGCTCCATCGCCTCACCTTTGGGCACCTTTTCCTTGGTGAGTCAGTCTTCACAGGTGTCCTTCTCTCTCTAGGATAGTGGTTCTCAGTCTGTGGGTCACAATCCCTTTGTGTGTGTGTGTGTGTGGGTCACATATCAGATTTGCATTACAGTTCATAACAGTAGCAAACTTACAGATATAAAGTAGCAACAAAATTAGTTTATGGTTGGGGGTCACCATGACATGAGGAACTGTACAAAAGGAAGCATTAGGAAGGTTGAGAACCACTGCCCTAGAACAAGGTTGGCCACTCTCTATCATCTGGACAGATGCTTTGGTATATGTCTTTTCTTGACTTACCAGTGTGTGTCAGTTGCTGGTGGATTCACTCGGGTTTGCATACCACGGCGACTAGCCCTCTACAGATCTACTCTTACCTCTATGTTTAGGATCCTTTGGACCCTGCCCCAGGTCCTTCTAGATGAGGGTCATGGTTTCACCTGATGCTTCTGCAATGGAGAAGAGAAAACATCCACACAACACCTACTCAGAGAATACCTTGCACTCTATGTACCAGAGAACCACTTTTTCTACTTTTAAGGGTTCACTAACTGTTATTGTAGAAGGAAGTTCACACTGGCCGTGTTAGGGAGAAACCTTTGCCCTCAGACATGCATGTTTAATATGCAAACACAGGATTTAGTAAAGCCTGGTACAGGGGAGAGAAAGAATCCTATGTAAGACTTATTCTATCTCCCCACTCAAAACCAACTGTACCCAAGGCCTGGGTACTTAAGTCAGTCCAGTAAAAGTTTGGAGTGTGAAGAAAAGCATGTACATTCAGGACCACTTTTAGATTGTTGGTGGCTCTGTAATAGTGAAATCACTTTGAAAAAGCTGGCCCCATGTCCTGAAAGCCTTTTGAAAGCTAAGTTTTCCTATGATTGCATGGAAGTTTGAAGATGGCTTCTTTATACAATACAACATTATATACCTGCCTAGGAATACTCTAGACTTCTGCTTTCCCCCAAGTAATCAAGGAAGCATCAGAATATGCTCCAGATTCCTCAAAAATTGAGAGCCCTGTACAGTGAGTGTCAAGCTCTCTGGAGTTGGTGAGTCAGGGAGGCACCATGTGGAGGAAGGTGGCTGGGGTTTGAGCAGGGATCTCATCTGGTGCCATCCCCCGGTCAAAAGAGAAATAGGGAATAAGAGGCCAATTTGAAAGTTCTGGGGACCAAAGAGAGGAAAAACATTGTGGTCACTGACACACCCAGGGTTGGACTTCTTTCTCCTGTTTGCTTCTCCTGGAAGCTATTTAGAATGTTCACCTCTGAGAACATGACTGTTAACGGCTGTTCTTGGTTGTCAATTTAACTTCATGTGGAACTAGCTAAAACCCCAAAGTAGAGGACACACCTGTGAGGAATTTCTGCTTAATCTGAAGCAGGAAGATCTACTTCTAATTGGGATCTTTAGGGGAGGAAGACACAACTTTAATCTAGATCTTGAAGTGGAAAGATGTGGGGAAAAATGGAAGGAGAGTGGGGTTGGCAGCGGTGTGGGTCCCGCATAGGAGAACTCTGGCAGGCAGAGCCCACAAAGAGGGATAGGGGCAACCTGCAGTACTGTGTGTGGCACGGCGATGGGGAGTGCTGGTGCCCGAGTATCTGTAGGGTACAGACTGCCTGGCTAGCGCAGAGGTCTTTGTCTAGAGGGCGGCCCTGGGAACCTGTAGAAGCTGCTTGGCTGAGACGCTGATCCTTTCCCTGGTGGCTGGAAACGCTGAGGCCTGCTCCGTGCTTCTAAGCAACGGATTTTGACAAAAGAGACAGTCTATAGTTTTAACGTTTTATTATTAGGAGAGTAGAAAGAAAAAAGGAGATAGAGAAGAAAAGAGAAAGAAAAGATAGAGAGATGAGGGAAGGACATGACCACCTGGAAAGGAGAGAAAGAATGAAGAGAGGGGGGAGAACAGAGAGAGAAATGAGAGAGAAAAATAAGAGAGCGAGGAGGGGCAAGAAGCCTCCTTAAATAGTGGGCTGGGTTACCTGGCAACAGCCAGGTAACCGAGGGGCGGGGAAAGCCTGGCTGTAACCAGGTGACTGCAGAGGTGGAGTCCAGCCAGAACACTAGGGGCCTGGGGCGTGGCCACACGTGACTGATGGCCACAGGATTATGGAGTTGAGGAGTCAGCAGTCTAGGAGCATAGCTCACGGGATGGTCTCCTGAGTGGCCTTGCCCAACCAAGCTACAGACTGTCTCACACCAGGGTCCCACAGAAAGAGATACCATTAATCCAAATCTTTAATCCAGATCTAATTTGGGCCACGCCTTCTGCTAGAAGCCCGTGGAAGGACATGGAAGAAGGAAGCTTTTGTTCTTCACTTGCTTGCTATTGCTTTGCTACCAAGTCCATTCCTTCACTGACTTTAGAGCCTACTACTTCTTTGGGATTCCGGTGACTACTGAAGCCCAGCTGAGACATCCAGCCTTGTGAACTACTGGATTTTTGGGCTTTCTGTTCTTAGGCAGTCATGGTTGGAAGAGCAGAGCCTGTAAGCCGTTCTAATGAATTTCCTTTTTTATGTATATGAAGACAGATTCATTCTATAAGTTCTGTTACTCTAGAGAATGCTAGCTAATGCTATGACTGACTGAAGAGGAACCAGTGTGATGCTACTGGCATTGAAAGGTCCCCAGTGAGACATGCTGGCAGGTTGATTTGGAGCGAATACTTAAATTTGTCTTATTTTTACAGTTGGCTTGAACTTCTATCTCCAATGTTGAGAAGAAGTGTTGACAGGCCGCCGATAACCTCTTAATTTTTATTTATTTACTGATTTAGGGTGATATTAGTCTAATGATTCATAATTGAGAGCATGTACAGTGAGGTTTTTATTGGTATTACCTGCTCAATCACTGTCACAACATATGCAAATAGTAGGGTTTGAGAAGTGAAGCATCAGGCAGACAGACAAAGTGGCAAATCCAAGAGTGTTTGAGGCAAGTCAGTGCAGTCGGGATACAAGGCAGAGAGAGGGCTCAGCACTCTCTTGTCTGTGTGTTACAGACAAGGCCTCCTATATGGGAGTCGGTGCACAGGAATGACGTAGGCAACTCCATGTGTGCTGGTTTGGCTTGCTCAGCACTGCTGCACACACTTCAGGAGGGCACACCTGGCAAATGATGGCAAAGCTCTCCCTGACAGTGGTTCTCACAGTTGGTCTCCGCTGTCAATCACATTTATTTTTAAGTGTTACAGAAAGGCTTTTTACTACATACCTGTGCAGAATAGTGACAATATGGGCAATTGCAAAATGAGTTGGCTTTGCTTAGTGGAAATGATTTTTTTAAATTAATTTCTATTTCAATATAGAGTTTTTAAATGATGGCAGTTGGTAAATATTTTCAGCCATCTCAACTGTCAGTAGTAATGCTTGCAAGTCACCTGAATGTCTCCACAAGACGTTGGTCCAAATTAGGTCTCAACAAAAGCTATACCCAAGATCTACTGGATGAGTGCTGTCAGAGGATTTCTTACGGGGGCTTTCTGTGTCTGTGACACTACTGAAACTATTTCAGGTGACCTGACCACCATTACTGTAAACCACCAGCAACAGTTTAGGGTTGTTGGATACATCCATGGTCAGAATGCTCCCTGCCCTTCCTCTGCCTCCTGAACATAAACCACAGACCCTTTCATGATATATTAGACTAAGCTGAACCTTTAACCACATTTTGCAAAGTGCTAGATACAGCAGAGAGATTTCCACATACAGAGTGACATATACCTCCGGTTTCTCTTTTAGTAAAGAAGATGTTCTAAAATTGGTTTGTGGTGTTGGCCACACCTGTAAAGGCACTGAACTGGCCAAGCCAGCTGGCATACTGGAGCCTCCTGTCTCTGCCTCCCAGATCTGGGATAACAGCTGGGCACTGCCACAATTGATTTTTTTTTTATCTTGGGTGCTGGGAATTTGAAATCAGGTCCTTATGTTTATGCAGTAAGTGCCCCACCCACTGAGCCATCTTCTTGGCCCTTATATCCACTCTAAACAGTGTCTATGGAACTACGGTAGGAGCTGAGATACAACTTGGCTGTGCAGACTGAGTCCCACAGGATCATAGCAAGCTCTGTAAGAGCCACAGCTGTTCCATCAGTGCCTGCTCCCACTCCTCTGGGAGATATTTACATATGGATAAATTAAAAGGAAGAGTATGAGCTTCGTGTTCTAAAGCTGTTCTGTGGAAAGTCAGTGGGAACAGAGTATCTCCATTCTTTAATTTTAGGATCTGGTCCCTGAAAGGATTCCAGTCTGTGACTGAGAACATCTGGGAGCCTATCACTTCCATCTGGGCTGTCCCCTATCGTCTCAGAGTGCTTGTAAGATTCTTTTCTTTCTAGTACTATGTTGTTCATGAACTCATTTGTGTTGAAGGCCTGGAGACTCTCTCGGATTCACGTGATAGAAATGTTCAGGTCAATGAGCTTTTCGCTTGCAACATTGACCAACCACACTGTATAGAGCACAGAGAAGAGAGAAGGAGCTCAGGTGTGAACGAATCTATACGCCACTTCCACAATGAGGCTGCAGATTGTTGTGGAATCTAACAAACCTCAGGGCAGGTGGACAATTTTCAAGGGAATCCATGATTAGAAGCAGAACTCATAGATACACGATTCCATCCACAATTTTATCTGAGGCTTTAAGGCTGCTGTTGTATAGACCTCTGGGATCCGTTTCAATTTAGTGTCTGAGAGATGGGTTCTTTGCTAAAGGCAGTTCCCATCTTGGCAGTCTTGGATGATCTTGATGTTGCTAAGATCGTAGAGACTCGTCTCCATCCTTCCAAGTTAAACACTCCCATCATCTACCATGGGCTAAGCAGAAGAAGAAGAGGCGAAAGTAACTCATACTACTGTCCCAGTAGGGGACATGCCAAACTATGCCTTCTTACTTGTGCTGTCCTAGCCCTTGATCATAGTTTCTCATACTACTGTCCCAGTAGGGGACATGCCAAACTATGCCTTCTTACTTGTGCTGTCCTAGCCCTTGATCATAGTTTCTTACTTCCTTGTTCAGTTAAAAGCTGTTCTCATGGTTGTCTAAGAGTCCCATAGTTTGTGGATTAGAAGAGCCTGCTATGACTTCATCTGAGGTCCCTTTAGAAATATTTTGGCTATTCTTCCACAAGAGAAGCAAACAGTGGTCATTTGGAGATGGCCTGGGTGAAGACAGGACTGACTGCTTTGATGCTGGTCTTTGGAACGGGCCTGATATGTAACAGACAGATTCATTCTAAATCATTCTCTCTACCCAGACGCTCTTCAAGACAGTATTCAGGTTTTGGTTGTTTTGGTGTGTGTGTGTGTGTGTGTGTGTGTGTGTGTGTGTGTGTGTTTCTGCCCCACAGACTGATACTCTTCCTAGGAGCTGATATACTGCAACTTCATCATCTGATACCTAGAAAAGTCCCTCTGAAAAGTCCCCTTTTAACATGACTCATGAAAGAGGAGTATACAACGTCTGAAACACTCAGCAGCTCTGGTCCCTGAGCATTTCTCAAATAGCCTCTTTTATTTATTCATTAGGAGTTATTTGATGGACTCTGATTCTTGCTGAGATTGAACAACTCTGTTTCTCTCTAGCCTTCCCGTCTTCATCTTAAAGAAAAATAATCCTGTACTAACCCAGTAAGCCCCTGAGTGACCTCAGATCTGCAGATATGGTGGGTCACACAGCGGCAAACTCTCCAGCTTTCTTTTATTTCCAATAGATGCTGAGCTACTGGAAACAAGATGAGTCAGCAGATTGGGATTCTCAATAGGCCAAGATAAAGGAAGGTCTAAGAGTAGAAATCTTTCCTGATAACATTTGCTTTCCTCCCTTCATATATCAAAGAAGGAAATAATGACCAGCTTGTGGTGACAGGTCTATAAAGTACAAAATAAATGAAAGACCCAGCAAGATAGTTCAGCAGGTAAAGGTACTGGCTGTGTGCAGTCTGATGGCTTGAGTTCAGTCCTTTGCACCCACATGGAAAAAGGAGAGAACTGATTCTTGCAAGTTGTCCTCCATCCTGAATATGGAAGCCACAGTATATGTGTCCATACATACATGTAATAAACAAAGAGAGAAAGAGAGAAAGAAAGAGAGAGAGTCAGAGACAGAGAGAGAGAGAAAGAAAGAAAGAAAATGCAATAGAAGTGTTTAAAGTAAATGAAGAGAGCAAAGCTGAAGAGCTAGTCAGGACCTGTATACGCATGGGACCCTGGACACCAGATGAAGCACACTATTAAGAAGTATGCATTCTGTTTTGTAAATATAGAGGAATTGCTGGCATAATTCAGGGAATAACAAAAAGTTCAGATTTCAGTGTTAGATTATTGCTCCAAGAGTTAAGGGGGAAAACTGTATAATTCCAAGTGAGAGAAAGCAAAAGCTTCTATTTGGGCAGGGTCATTGGTGATGTAAAGAGGGAAGAGAACTCCAGAACTTTAAGGACTTAAAAATTAGATACAGGAGAGGGCTGGGGTGGGATAGTGGTGACCAATGACAAGGTGTCAGGGATGACTGGTATATTCCTAATTTAGATAGAACACCACCAACTGAAATTGAGAACACAGAGGAGTGAGGTTTAGGGATGGCAATGTTGAGTTCAGTTTTGAATGTAGTTAGTTTGATATCACTGCGAGTCATCCAGATAGAGGATTTCTCCCATGCCATTAGCTGTACAAATGAGAGGGAGGCTATCTAGATATATTAGCACCCATTTAGTTTTTATTGACCACTGTGGCTCCTGAGTCCAGGATAAACATGATGTGGGCATAAGTTTCTGCTGGAGTACAGAGTTTTTAGATTGGGAGAAGTTGATTTTAGTTGTTTATATTTCATGTCTGCACATCTTATAATAGTCCGGAATTTTTAAAGGGCTCAGGCAGTCAGTGCTTGTATAGTTACATTTAATTAGGTCAAATTAAGCTCTTAGTGAGCTGCTATTTCAAAATTCAAATCCTTTGGGTAAAGTTTTTCAACAACCTTTACTCAAGTAAAGGAGGAAGAGGAAGTGGGAGGAAACCCACTTCCTCCCAAATACCCATCTGATTACTGGCAAGAGGGTGAAAGAGTTAGTTACTAGGTCTTAAAAGAATCCTGGGAAATGACAGTGAGCTATGTGTGAAAGGAGAGGAGCCACACACAGCCTTCAACCTACATCACTCTGCAAACCCACTTCTGGTGGCTACGGACAGCCTTGATGATGTGCCTTTCTCTGAAGACCTTGGTTCACTTATGAGACCATTTTAAATAACCCTGGATTGCTGTATCTTTCTGCAATAGCAGCCTGTAGCACCCAGACTTTAAATGAATAACTTAGGGATTCTGGTTCCAAATTTCTGGAAACTCTCTTGAACACAGAAGCAAGGCAAATAGATTTCAGTCCCTGAGAGAGGACATGGGCTCAGTTTGAGGGAAGAATTAACCTTAGTTCCATAGGGAAGTAAGTTTATCAATGAAACATTAAAGCTATATCTTCATTTAGAAAAGAGACAAGGTGGTGGATTTTGAACTTAAAAGATGCTTCCTCGGGGCTAGAGAGATGGCTTAGTGCTTAAGAGCTGTGGTTGCTCTTCCAGAGAACAGGGATTCAATTCTCAGCGCCCACATCCCAGCTCACAACTGTCTGTAACTCTAGTTCAGAGGAATCTGATGCCCTCACATCAAAAGACATAAAATAAAATAAAATAAAATATATATAAAAAAGATGCTTCCTATTGTGAATGGAACTTTTTCTCACTATGTTCACTACTGGTATATAGAAAGGCTAACTAATTTTTATATGTGGATATTGTATCCACATTGTTGAAAGTGTTCATTGGGTTGAAGAATTTTCGGGTAGCTATTAGGACCTTAAAACAAACAAACAAACAAACAAACAAACATAGAATCATGTCTGCAAATAGGGATAGTTTGGCTTCTTCCTTTCCTACTTGTATCAGTTTGATTTCTTTTTCTTGTTTTATTGCTCTAGCTAACATTCCAAACACTGTACTGAATAAGTAGGTAAGAGTGGGCAGCTTGTCTTATTCCTGAATTTTGAGAAAATACTTTTAGTTTTCCATTTAGTATGTTGGCTATAGATCTGCCATCTATAGTCTTCGTTGTAATGCTCCTTTTATCCTAGTTTTTTAGAGATATTTTTTATGTTGAACTTTAAGGCCATTTTTTGTGACTATATTGAGATAATGATGTGATTTGTGTATTTTAAGCCATATTTGCATCTGTGAGATGAAGCAAACTTGGAACATAATGTATTATATTTCCAATGTGTTGTTGAATTTGATTTGTGAGTATTTTATTGAGAACTTTTATGACTATCTTTATCCAAAAAATTATTTTATAATCTTTTGGTAGTTGTTGTAGCCTTATCTGGTTTGGTTATCAGGATTCTGGCTTCATTTATAGAATCAGTTTCATTGCATTCCTTTCTTTTGTGAAAGTTTGGGAGGTATTGGTGTTATCTCTTCATCAAAGGTTTGACAGGATTCAGAAACGAATCTGCCTAGTCTGTTTTTCTTTGTGGAAAGACTTTTTTATTTTTATTGCTTTGCTCTCATTGCTTGTATAGATTGATTTAAGTTGTTTATATCTTCATGACTTGGTTTTAGTATGTTATAGTTTTATAAAAGTAAAAACTTTTTCTAGATTGTCCCATGGTTTGGAATACACACACACACACACACACACACACACACACACACACACACACGCACGCACACTACCATGACCAACATCAAAATAAGAGGAATTGACAATCACTGGTCATTAATATCTCTCAACATCAATGGACTTGTTCCCCAAATAAAAAGATATAGGCTAACAGAATGATTGCAAAAAGAGAATCTAACATTCTGTTACATACAAGAATCACACCTCAACATTTAAAAAAAAAAGGACATTACCTTAGAGTAAAGGGCTGGAAAAAGGTTTTCCAAGCAAATGGATCCAAGAATCAAGCAGGAATAGCCATTCTAATCTAATAAAATAGACCAAAACTAATCAAAAGAAATGGAGAAGGGCCCTTCATACTCACCAAAGGAAAAGTCCACCAAGATGACATTTCAATTCTGAATATCTATGCCCCAAGTGCAAGGACACCCACACTTTTAAAAGAAATATTACTAAAGCTTAAATCATAAATTAATATTGGGAGACTTCAATGCCTCACTCTAACTAGTGGAGAGGTCATCCAGATAGAAACTAAACAGAGAAATAATGGAAATAACAGATGTGATTACTCAAATAGACAGATATATGTAGAACATTTCACCCAAACACAAAAAAATGTACTTTCTTCTTGACATCTCACAGAACCTTTTCCAAAATCGATCATATACTTGGTCACAAAGTAAGTCTCAACAGATACAAGAAAGTTGAAATAACACCTTGTATCTTATCAGATTGCCATGGATTAATGCTGGACTTCAACAACAACAGAAACAACAGAAAGTCTATAAATTCATGGAAACTGAACAACTCTCTAATCAATGATCTCTGATTCAAGTACAAAATGAAGAAAAATTAAGACTTTCTAGAATTCAACAAAAATGAATGTACAACATATCCACACTTATGAGACACAATGAAAGCAGTGCTAGGAGGAATGGTCATAGCATTAAGTGCCTTCATAAAGAAATTGGTGAGATCTTATACTAGTGACTTAACTGCACATCTGAAAGCTCTAGAAAAAGAAAAAAGAAGCAAACAGACTCAGGAGGAGTAGCCAGCAGGAAATAATCAAACTCAAGGATGATGTCAATAAAATAAAAACAGAGGACAATACCAAGAACAATGAAACCAATTTGGCTCTTAGAAAAAATCAACAAAATAAACAAACCCTTAGCCAAACTAACTAAAAGGCAGAGAGAGAATATCCAAATTAACAAAATCATAAATGAAAAGGGAGACATAACAACAGACACTGAAGAAATTAAAAAAATCATTAGGTCCTGCCCTCCAAGGAAATTGGAAATTCTAAAAGAAATGGACACTTTTCTTGAAAGATACCACTTACCATCAAGATAAGATAAGCAATATAAATAGACCGATAACCTCTAGGGAAATAGAAGCAGTCATTAGAAGTCTTCCAACCAAAATATGTCCAGGGCCAGATAGTTTTAGTGTTGATTATGAAGGAGAGGCTCCAGCTCCAATGCCCACTAATCCTGCTTGTATCTAAGGAGCTACCCAGTAGTCTCAGCGGTTTTAATCTATGTGTCCTCTCAATTTGAGTGTATGGTGAGACTGAATATAGTGGTAGGAGTATGTGACAGAGTGATGCTCAGTTTGGGAAAACATACAAAACAGAAAGCAAACCCATGTGTCTGAGATACAGGAGCAGGCACAAGCTATCTATAATAGTTCATTCTTGTACCTGAAGCTTTTTAGTTATGGTCTACTTTTCTGTTAGTCCCCCTTGCTAATTAAGCATTAACTTTTCTGTTAGCCCCCCCTTGCTAATTAAGCATTATCTAATTATTTTGTTTACTTTTCATTTCTCAAAGCCCTTGCAATGGATGTAGTGAGCCTTAGTCTCTGGCTTCAGTGGTGTTCTTAGTTGTGATGGAGGAGCCACCAAGGTCTGGGAGTCAGGTAGTCAGCTGGGATTTGTCCATTTGGGACAAGAAAGTGGTAGGTTGTGACAGAAATAGCTAGGTGTGCCTTAGAAACTCTCAGTACCTGACATGTGCCAAGACAGAGGCCTCTATGCAAACTCACTCATCCAATTGAAAGTCAGGCAGGGGTTGAGGTCTCTCCCAAAGCCCTGTTCTTTAATTCCAACTGTACCTGCCTGCCTACATCTCTCCTCACTTGAAGCCTCAAATTTGATGATTGTGAGTGCATAGGAACCCTTGAACTTTGAAAACAAAATGAAAAGAACATTTAATTGATGATTTAGTTAGGTTTAATATTGCTGTGATGAAACACCATGACCAAATACAACTTGGGGAAGAGACAATTTATCTGTCTTAACTTCCACATCACTGTTCATCATGGAAGGAAGTCAGAACAGGAACTCAAGCAAGGCAGGAACCTGGAAGCAGGAGCTGATGCAGAGGCCATGGAGGAATGTTACATACTGGCTTGCTCACCCCACTTTCTTAAAGAACCTGGGACTACCAGACCAGGGATGGTACCACCCACAGTGGGCTGGGCTCTCCCATATCAATCTCTAAGAAAATGTCCTGCAGGCTTTCATATACCCTGATCTTACAGGGGTATTTTTGCAATTGAGGATCCTTCCTCTCTGATGACTCCAGCTTGTGTCAAGTTGACATAAAACTAGCCAGTATAATTAATGTCAATATTTGCTAAGGTGAAACGAATACTTCTTAGACACCAAGCATTGGTCCAAGTGCTTTGCAAGACAAGACATATTAATGTACCACTGGGAAGTTGAGGGACCTAGAGTGGAGAGGTTAGACAACAAGGCCTAGATCCCATAGCTGGTAAGAAGTAAAATCTGGATTTGAATCCACCCATCATTCACTCATGGTACCTCACAATAGACTGCCTACTTTCACTGATCAGTATCGTTGGGATATCTGTACTGAAGGAAGCTCTGCCTGGAAGCAAAAACAAGAGACACATCCTTGTCCTCATGGTGCTTTCAAAAAGCCTTACAGGTTCCTTGAGAAATCAAGACTAATACAAATGAAGTAATTAGAAAATCTGAGCAGACAGCCTGTAATTAGCTGTAATGCAATATCCCCATGGCTAAGAAAAGTGCTTCCTGGTGGAGGCCCTGAGACCTAACCCCCCACCTCCAGAGCTATAATCACTCTTTTAAAAATTGAGAATCTGGGTCAGACGGGGCCCTGGGCCTGCAATCTGCTACTGTAATTCTCTTTTTCAAGGAATCCCACCTGACCAAAAGGCACATCCACGAAATAGCTCTATAAAGCATTGTTGGACGTAATCTTTCTACTTTTATCAAATAGATGAGAACATTGTTTTAAACCTACATTAGTGGATCTCAAGCACTGCAAGCCCGCACTGGGGCCCTTGGCCTTCATCCCCATCATCTCCTCAGGCTTCTATCAGTTCCTCAAGTTTGCCTGATGCAGTTCATCTGACACAGACAATGGGGAAGGAAAAACTCAACCCTTGAAGCGAAAGAAATTTTTGAAGTCCATAGACATGGGACAAACTAATCCCAAATGTAGTGACTTAAAGTAACAATGATATTATCACAGTTTTTGCAGGTGACACACATTTAACTGAGTGTGTGTGTGTTAGTTTACCCAGGCTGCATAATGAAGCACCACAAGATACAAAATAAAGAAGCAACTACAGAAATATGTCCTCTCACAGTGCTGGAGGCTAGGGTTCCAAGAGCAATGTACTGGCAGGGCTGATTTCTTCCCAGGACTCTCTCCCTGGCTTGTAAATGATGAGAATTCTAATCAGAAGTATAGTTTCTGAATGTGAATGTGTGTGTGTGTGTGTGTGTGTGTGTGTGTCTGCCTAATATGTGTTTCTTGTGTTTTTTCTTTGTCTTTTTTTCTTCTGTTTTATTTCTTTGTCCTATTCTGGTATGTCTATTTGTTTGCATTTCATCTTATTAAAAATTACTTTTTTTAGATGCTGACTTTCCTCATTAGAGAAAAAGAGAGGGTGTGGATTTGGGTAGGTGGAAAGGATTTGTAGGAGGGGAAACAATAATCAAAATATATTGTATGAAAAATCTATTTTCAATTAAAAATTTTAAAAAGTATTGTAGGGTTAGGGTTAGCCATTTGATCCCATTTTTTTTTTATTATGGTAGCCTCTTTAAAAAATATCTCCAGACACAGCAATAATAGGAAGAATTGGGCAGAAGGATTTTAACATAAAATTTTGGGAGGAGAGAAGACATCGTATACCAGTGCTTTCCCCTCCCCCATCTTGTGACATTCACTGATATCCTCCAGTGAGACTCAGTTGGAAGATGAGCTGCCAGGATGCTCTGAAAGGCTTTGAGCACACTGTGTCTAAGTTGATTGTATGGATTGGTTTTCTCGTCACGGTGATAAGATAACTGAAGAAGCAAGTTAAGAAGGAAGGATTTACTTTGGATCACAGTTTGAGAACACACAGTTCATCACGGCAGACAAGCATGGCAGGAACATGGTTACAGCAGTAAGGGTTTGTGCCAAGACTTATATCTTAGTGGATTAGGAAAGCAACTAGAAATCAGGCCATGCTGTAACCATGCTCCCAGCCACCCATTTTTTCCAACGAAGCTCCACCTCTTAGAGAATTCATCCATCTCTACAACCTCACAAAGTAGTGTCCCATCTGGGGGCCAAGTGCCCACATTCATGAGTGTCTTAGGGTTTCTTTTGATGTAAAGAGGTACCATGACCACAAGTCTTATAAAAGAAAACTTTGAATTGGGGCTGGCTTACGGTTTCGGAGGTTTAGTTCATTATCATCATGGTGAGAAGCATAATGGTAGCACACAGGCAGATGTGGAGCTGGAGAAGAAGCTGAGAATTCAACATCTGGACCAGTAGCCAGTAAAAAGTAAACTGGCTTGAGCATGTGAGACCTCAAAGCCCACTAGTGACACACTTCCTCCAACAAAATCACACCTACCCAAACCAGGCTACACTTCTTAACAGTGCCACTCTATGGACCAAGTATTTAGGTCTGTGGCACAACCTACAACATATGTCCTCGGCATTATATTTTGTTCTTATTTATTCCCCTCCCCCATCATTTTGCACACCCCTGTTGATTTCCATTCTTTCTCCCTAGCTCTCTCTACACCTGATCCCACATAAAGATTCCTCATATACAAAATCTGTTCAATAACCTCAAAAGGCTGCTTTCAGGCCCAAAATTTTAGATTAGTTAAAATTAGCAGAATTACCAACAAACATAAGTATCCTGACTGTCCTATAACTTTGTCTCCACAGAAAAAAATTTTATAGTAACTCTTAAACGTCAACTTGGTGTATGTATGACCCAGGAAACAGTAAACTTTCTGAATGGAGAGATGGTGACCTGTCTCCCTTCTACCCAGTGAACCAACTTTACTACTCAGAAATCATTAATGCCTTCCCAGATCTATTCTTTCCCATCAGAAGACTTTCTTATTTTTAGAAGTTACCATACAAAGTAGTGGGTTTCATCGTGGTGTTTTTACAATATATGTCCTTGGCATTATGTTCTTATTTATTCCCCTCCCCCATCATTTTGCACTGCCCATCTCTGCTGATTTTGTGTAATATATTTCCTCCACCCCTGCCTTTCTCCACATTCTCCATTCCTTTAAGATCTTTCTTTCTCTCTCAGTTCCCTTTCTATGAGTCTTAATTAGGGTCACACTCAGCGATTCCTGGGAGTTTCCATTGCCCTAGGTTTCTAGCTCAGTCCAGAGGTGCCTCCTCCTTCCATTCCAATTGTCTCTCCAGGTACTCTCTCCCTCTGTCCTCCTTCCACCTGATTCCTCCTGTTCCCATCCTCACCCACCCCCATTTAGTCCCCACCACATCCCAGTCCATCCATAATTTCTACTCTATTTCCCCTTCTCAGTGAGATTCTCAGATTCCCCCATTGAGACATCCTTATTACTTCGCTTCTTTGGGTCTGTGAATTGTAGCATGGTTATCCTTTACAGCTATTATCCACTTATAAATAAATGCATAAGTGAGTGTCACTCCCCATCTCCCCACTCCCCTCCCCATAGCTCTCCTACCATCTCCACTCCACATCATGTTGCTACTGGACTTGGAGTATCCTCTCCCACTGAGGTCAGACTAGGCAGACCACTGAGGGGCAGAGGATTCACAGACAGGCAGGCAACAAGGCTCAAGGACAGCCCCTGCTCCAGTTGCTGGAGGACCCACATGAAGACCAAGCTACTGATCTGGGACATATGTGCAGGGGACCTAGGTCTAACCGGTATGTGCTTGCTCTTTGGTTGGTGATTCAGTCTCTGGGATTCCCTGTTCTCTTTGATTCCTCAATCCTTCTCCCAACTCTTCCCTAAGACTCCCCAAGCTCAGTTTAATGTCTGGATGTGAGTCTCTGCATCTCTTTCCATTGGCTGCTGGGTGAAGCCTCTCAGAGGACAGCTATGCTAGGTTCTTGTCTATAAGCATAACAGAATATCATTAATAGTGTCATAGATTGGTTCTTGCCTATGGGATGGGTCTCAATTTGGGGTAGCCATTGGTTGGCCATTCCCTCAGTCTCTGCTCTATGTCCCTGCACATTTTGTAGACAAGACACATTTTGGGTCAAAGGTTTTATGGGTGGGTTGGTGCCCTTATCCCTCCACTGGGAGTCCTGCCTGGCTACAGGGAGTGGACACTTCAGGATTCACTGCTAGGAGTCTCAGCTAGAGTTGACCCCACAGATGCTTTGGGGCCTCTCCCCGTCTCAGGTTTCTGGCACATCCTAGAGATTGTCCCTCTCCCCACCCACCAATGTCCATTCTGGAAATCAAATGGTAGTTTCTCAAAAGATTGGGAATAGTTCTACCTAGAGACCTAGTTATACCACTTCTGGGCATATACCCAAAAGATGTTCCACCATCCCACAAGGACACTTGCTCAACTATGTTCATAGCATCTTTATTCATAATAGCCAGAATATGGAAACAATCTAGATGTCTCTCAACTGAAGAATGGATACAGAAAATATATGGTATATCTACACAATGGAATACTATCCAGTTATTAAAAACAAGGACATCATGAATTTCACGGGCAAATGAATATATCAGAAAATATCCTGATTGAGGTAACCCAAACCCATAAGGACATGCATGGTATGTACCCACTTGTAAGTGTATATTAGCCATAAAGTACAGTATAGCCATGCTATAATCAACAGACCCAAAGAAGCCAAAAAACAAGAAGGGTCCAAGGGAGGACAGCTGACTCTTTCTCAGAAGGGAACACAAAACAGAGATCAGAGGTCAATAGAAGGAGGGAATGGGGTGGTGGAGGGGATGGGGAGAGGTGTAGGGCAGGAGGAAGGAGATCTTTTCTATGATTTTTTAAAATAAGCTTTATTATAAAAAAAACTTGGCAAACAAAAGAAATGACACACTAAAATTAACCAGACCCAAATGATATTCTAAATATCTAGAATAGCCATTTGGCTGGAAGCTGTACGGTGTTATATTGGATTTTACACTTTCACTACCAAGTGTGTTTTTGTGAGCATATCTACCACCAAAAATGAAAACTCCATGACACAGTCAGAATTAGAAGGACAGTTTGCTTTGTGTTCTCTTTCATAGCTTGCATCCACTACCTGCATTTGCTGCTCTCATCTCCTGATATATAGCCTTTCTGGTTCTCTTTTCTGATATTACACTATTGGTTAGTGTCTGAATATAAAGGAGAAGTGAGATGATGAGACCTCACTTAATATTATACATTCTAAGTCTACTCATTTTCCTGCAAGTTTTGTGAATACGTTTTGTGGTTACAGGTTTTTAAAGAAATTCGTGTGTGTGTGTGTGTGTGTGTGTGTGTGTGTGTGTATGCGTATTTTAAAAATAATTAAACTATATTTTGGGGTGATGAGACTGCCCCATGAGTAAAGGCATCTATCTACAATCTTATGGCCGGAGTTTGATCCCCTGGACCCATATGGTAGAAAGAGTGACATAACCCTCTCAACGTATTCTCTGACCTCCACACTTTGGTACTGACTCGGGAACATTTTAAACAAAACATACAATGGTAAAATAAGACACCCATATATATATATATATATATATATATATATATATATATACACACACTTCATTGGAACAAAGTTTTCTTTATATGACTTTTGTAGATTTTCTGGCTTCCCCCCATTGTTATTGCACATAAATAGACGTTTTCTTTCAAAATAGCTGTTAACTAGTTAATGGTTGCATAAAGAGAAACTATGTGTTTATTTATACTAATTTTGTATACTTCCAGCTTACAGAAGTGTTGTTAATGGTATTTTTTTTACCACCGAGTCTTTAACATACACACAATCAGCTATAACTAGAAATAGTTCTATTTCCTTGTTTCAAATTATACCTCCAAATGCTGGTCTTAATTGGATTGCCTAGCACTCCCAGTATATCATTCCTGATTTTAGTGGAAATACCTATAGTGTTTTTGCCATCAAAAGAGATGCTAGCTTTGGAGCTAATTGAGTGTATGTAATTATGTGAAGGAAAAAGAATGCATTCATTTTTATTCTGTTGAGCTTTTAAAAAAATCAGTCATGCTTATTAATTTTTTCAGGATTTTTCTCATAATAAAATGAAATAACCATGTGTGTTAAGATATAAATGTAATATTTAATATTAATGGATTTCTCAGCTTTAAATCTTTCTCAACATCCTGGAAAGAACCCTACCTTATCATTGTATGTTTTGTTTAATATGTTCCTGGGTCTGTGTAAAGGTGTATTTTTAAAGATTTTTTTCCCCCAATATTTGGAAAATTGAGATTTAATTTTCTTTTATTGCTTATAATCTTAATCATTTAATTTTCAGTTCATTTCATTGAACTAATTAGGAACATTTCTTCTGTGTTTATATCTGTATGCTTTAAGTAACAGAGAAATGACTTGGTCTTTAAAGGTCTTAGTCCCCCTGGGAAATCATCCAGACTTGCCATTCTCCTCATTTTGGTGAAGGAAGCCCTTCGTGATCGAGGGTTGTTGGAAATGAATGTCCACTTGTGCCTAAATCCCAGAACTAGGTGTCTTGGAAGACTATAAAGAGTAGGAAATAGCTTCCAGGGGTAAAAGATCAGATGGGGTCGTCAAACCTGAAAATCTCGAGGTGAAAGACGGAATCCCACACTCAGCCTGTTGAAGCATGCTCTATTAAATACTGGCTAGGAAGATGGAAATCGTCCAGCTCCGTACTCAGGAATCCCAGAGAAACAACACCGAATTAGGTCATTTGGGCGCCTCTAAAGGCAAACCCACAAGGCCAGGTACTTCTTACCTTTGTCCAACCAGAGGCTAGCATACATCCTGACGTACTTCCTGCCTAAGCACCTCCCTCCTATTTGTGATCAAGCACATTCAGTGGAGTTGGGTCAACCAAACTTGTTTAGAGAAGTGGAACTATGTGGCTTGTTATCTCGTTTGGACGTCAGCCTCCAGACTCTCAGGAAGTATCTGCCCCTTAGGGGCAGGGGCTTACAGGTTTGCAGCATTTTTGTGTTATGGATCTCTTAGACACAGTAGTTGAAACCTAAAACATAACTTTGGGTCTCACACAGTAAAAGTGGTTTGGTAGGAAACACAGCCACAAAGATTATTTGCCTTACCAAATTTAGGCAGATGATGAACCTTCTAATCCCTTCTGTACAAGCTCTTGTAAAACCCAGTGTTAGCCAAGGACCCTGAAAACTCACATGCCTAAGCTCCTTCTTCCCTTTGTGTCCAAACACACTGCTTCTCTGACCTGCCTCCTTCATCACTTCTCAGATTGGTATCTGGCCCTCCTCTACTGTCACCTGCAAGAATCCTGTTAGACCAGTTTAGGAAGAACTCCACTTAACCTGAGGCTGCCTCTTTGTGCTTTCCAGGCACTGTGGGGTCTAGTTCCCTGGCTGTTCTTTTTCCCCTAGCACAGGCTGTATTTGGAGCTGATTTCAATTCTCTTCCACCCCCACCCCCATTGCAAAATCCCACTTGTCCATTTGTATCCATATCTATGATGAGGTCCCGATAAAGTATACCTGGCCTAGTAAGTGCATTGAATAGTTTTTTTCTAATTAGGCAACACTGTCGTGCAGTTTCAGGAAGGAAAAGGAAAGGAGTGTTGGTGAGAAGCAGATCTGTGGGGAGAGGGTAGGAGAGGCTGAAGCTGAGGAGACGGGCAGCTGCTTGTTCCCAGAGACTTTCCTTCGATCTCTGCATGCCCGCCGATTCTAGAGCTTTCTGTCCTGTTTACACAGACAGGAAGACAAAGAAACTCTGAGTCCACTAAATTTGGCAGCTTATGGAAGTGGTGGGAATCCAGTCCTCTCTCCTTGAGGGAACTTGACCAATGAAGTCAGCAATCCTCAGTTCTCTTCCCTGTGAACCAGAGTCAGCCATAGGCTCCAGGGCCCACAGACTTACTCCTAAGCCCCAGCACCTAAACATTCGTTTTGGATTGAGTCTCTGATTTTTTTGAGGTAGCTTTGGGTGTACTCCATTGGGCAGACATCTCCATCAGGAAGTAGCTTTGTAATAGATATGGGAGGGCAAGACATGTCTTCTTAGGGTTGAGAATAGCTTGGTCTCCTCTCTTTTGTCTTCGCATCCTGCAGGGGACAAGGTCCTTTGCCACAATACAGGGGGCTACCAGGAGGTCCTAGCACCTGGTAAGAATAGAATCCCTGGTTCCTATGTCCTCAGAGTTGTTTTTCTTTGGTTAGAGGCAGAGACCTGAAAGACAGGGCAGCTAGAAGAGATCTAGAGCTGCTGCCACTGTTTCTAAGCTGCGGGTGGGGTGGGGTGTTGAGAGCCGAAGCCCAAAGATACACTGAGCGAGCCTTTCAGTGTTTCCTTGTACAGGTAAGCAGCCTTGTGGAAGATGTGGCCACTCTTCAATTTTCCTCGGAGACATTGTATCTGAAGACTCAAGTTCTCAGGTCTGGTTCTTAAAGGAATTGTCTGGGGCTTAAAGCTCACTCAGGCAGAGACTGGGCTTTGAAGAGATGTCTGGGTATTGTTTTACATTTAGACAGGTACTTCTTGCCCCTTCATAGGCAAATAAGAAATCTTTCCCCAGGACGTACCCCACCCAGCTTGCTGCATGAAGGCTGACCAGGCCTGCTTAGTCCTCTGGTCCAGTAGTCAGGAGGGACAAAGGGAACACGGGGCTCATTTTAGAACTTTCTAATTGAAATTGGAGTCAGGCTCTGGCTGGCCTCAAAGAGTCACATCTTGCTCTAGGAGACACTTGCTGTCCCCAGAGAAGACCAGATCTACTTCTCTGATTTTTAAAAGCGTGCCAAACAAGGATGACTTTTGGCCCTGAATATTTGACTCAACCATGTTTTCATTGTTACCCTTGACAGTCTCTGGAGACCAGCACTGATTGATACGCATCATTTTCCTCTTCAGAAAAAGGTCTTTTTTTTTAATGTTTTCGTTATTTCTATGTATGTGTGTAACTGTGTATCTGTCACCTGTGTTTTCTGCCCAAGGAGGTCAAAAGAGGGGAACTGATCCCTTAGAGTTGAACTTACATGCAGTTGTGAGCCACCTGATAACATGGGCTAGAAACCAACCTCCAGTTCCATGGAAGAGTAGTGTGTGTTCTTAACTGCTGAAAAGTAAAGCCACAGCAGAAAAGTCTTAAAAACATTTTCACATATATATTTGCATGTATGTGCATATGTGTGGGTGAGTGGGAATAGGCATGAGGAGACACACATGCCATGGCTGGGTCCGGAGGTGTCTTAGTTAGGCCTTTACTGCTATGAACAGACACCATGACCAGGGCAGCTTACAACCAGGGGCTGGCTTACAGGTTTGGAGGTTCAGTCCATTATCATCAAGGCAGGAACATAGCAGCATCCAGGCAGGCATGGTGCAGGAGGAGCTGAGAGTTCTACATCTTCATCTGAAGGCTGTTAACAGAATGCTAACTTCCAGGCAACTAGGATGAGCATCTTAAAGCCCACATCCATAGTAACACGCCTACTCCAAGAAGGCCACACCTAATCAAAAAGGGACACACCTTCTAATAGTGCCATTCTCTTGGCCAAGCATATACACACCATCACAGGAGGTCAGAGGACAAATGTGGGAGTCAGTTCTCTTCTTCCACTGTATGGGTATCAGTGATCCAACTTGAGTTGTCATGCTTGGTGGTACCTACCCTTAACTACTGAACCATCTCTCTGGGCAAGAAGAAGTCTTTAACTTTTCCTTTTTAAAACCAACGCTCATCTTGTCTAACCCCAGCATCTTACCCTGAGTACATATTGGGTCTTACTGTATCTTCAGCTGAAAGGCATTTGGATGTTAAAAAAAGTGGTGGAGAGTCTGGCTTTGTTGGTGGAGCACGCCTTTAATCCCATCACTTGGGAGGCAGAGGCAGGCAAGAAGAGCTCTGAGTTTTCAGGCCAGCCTGGTTTACAGAGTGAGTTCCAAGTCAGTCAAGGCTTCACGGAGAAACCCTGTCTCAAAAATGAAACAACAACCAAAGTGGTGGAGATGTATTTTTATGTAAGCCTTGAAGGCTATGGAGAAGCCGGTAAGTCAAACATTGTTTACAGGTCTGGAGGAGGGGCATAGGGTACACGAGTCACTGTGTAGGTCTGTGAATGTGCAGAACCCAGGGAGGGGAAGAAGCTGATCGGAGATAAAGGAACCCTGCACACAGAAGAGAGGGACAGAGGCCTGGATGGTGAGAAGCATTTGTGCACTGATGGAATGGGCAGGACAGGAGGCTTTGGATCTCCCCTGGTGAGAATACAGATTTTCAGGCCGTACACCATAGGGCATGGCCAAGGTAGCTCTGCCAAGAGCCTTAGCGACAGCTAACGGTGTCCCCTCCATCTTCCTCTCCCCAGTGGCTTTACCGAAACCAAGCTTTGTCAACTGAGTGATGGGAAATGCTTGCTCACCCTTGTCCCTTCAGAGTCTGATGCTCTGTAGGCGCCCAGGACCTTTTAAAGGAAGGAAAGGATGGAGGGAGAAAGGGAGCAGGGAGAAAAAGAAAAGATGATGTTCTAGTTTTGTTTCTGTTGCCGCTACCCTGACAAAAAGCAACTTAGAGGAGAGGGGGCTTATTTTGGCTCACAATGCCAGGTTACAGTCTGTTACTGTGGCAGGAACTTGAAGTAGCAGGGGGGAGGGGAGGGGAGGGGACTGACTCATCAGAAATAAGAGTTTTTCAGAATCCTGTACATTACCTCCATGCCCTTGAGTGCTTTAGATAAAAGTTGGCGTTTCAAAAAGTGCATCAAGATAACTTAAAAACAACAGATTGGCTACCCAGGTAGTCACGCTACAAGCTGCCCGAGATCCGCATACCTCTAACCACATGTCTTATTTGTTTCCACAGTGTTTTCCTTGATGGCCTTTCTTGTGGCTCCTCACCCTATGTGACTTGTGTACTTGTTAAGAACATTATGCGCTGCTTGACACTGTTCTTACCTAAGTCAGTTTTTCCGAGACCCTCTTGTCACAGGCTCGGTTTCACCTTACACCTGCAGTGGGCCAGTTTCAGTTGGAGGAGAGGCCACATCCACTTTCCTGTAGGCCTCTGGTTAGAAGCATGCATGGCTGGCTGCTCCAGGTCTGGGTCCAGGGGCTGACACAGGCTGCCTTCTTTGCCACAGGTAAGGCTTGCAGACCTAGCAGAGCAGAGAGGCGGGCTTGGCACAGACACCCAGGTGCTCAGACAGAGAAGGCTCTGAGTATATGCCTAGGCCTGTATGTATGTCAGGTTCTGTGTATGTATGCGGTTCTGAAGCTCTGTGTGACCACATGGGAAGAGGCAATTGCTGAGAAAGGGTTGTACCTGTGTTTGGGATTGCAGAGGAAGGACTTCAAAGATTCTCTGGGGTGGGGACTCTTGACTGGCCAGCTGTTCAAGAGGGAAGCTAGGGAAGAGACTAAGATGGGAGCCAAGAAACCTCCTGGAAACCCACTCTTCTCCTGCTCCATCTTCCCTTCTCTTTCTGAAGGACTTCTAGAACAATATTCCAGCTAGTACTCTGTTGATCAGAAATGCCTGTTCACAGACTTTCACAGTTTACCACAAATACCAGAGACTAAATTCTGTCGTGTTTCTATTCTATTAGAAATTGTAGATAAACATTTCTGAGGGAAGGAAACAAAATATTTAGAGACTGTACTACAAATTAGTTTAAAGGCTGAACTTATAACACTCTGAAGGTAGGGGGGAGCCAAGGTGGACTGAGCTGGTAAGCAGCAAAGAAGTTGGTTTCCTCTGGGATACGGCCACTCCTCTTTTCTCCTCTCCTCTCCCCTCCCCTCCCCTCCTCTCCTCTCCCCTCCCCTCCCCTCCCCTCGCCTCCTCTCCTCTCCTCTCCTCTCCTCTCCTCTCCTCTCCTCTCCCCTCCCCTCCCCTTCCCTCCTCTCTTCTCTCCTCTCCTCCTTTCCTGTTTTCCCTTCCTCTCCCCTCCCCTCATCTTCTCTCCTCTCTTCCCCTCCTCTTTGTCTCCTCCCCTCTCTTCCTCTCCTCTCTTCTGTTTCCCTCCCCTCCTCTCCCCTTCCCTTCCTTCTCCTTTCTCTTCTTTCCCTCTATCTCATTCTCTTCTCTTTCCCTCCCCTCTTTCTTTTACTTTAGTTTGTTTCTTTGACAGATACAGGGTCTTACTACGTTTCTAAGACTGATCTGGAACTCACTATGATCCTCCTGCCTCAGCCTCCCATGTACTACTGGAATTAAAAACATATGCTGCTACTTCTGGCTGAGAAATAATAGAGTTTCTTTTCAAGTTTCCTCTCTCTGTGATTCTCTCTCTCTCTCTCTCTCTCTCTCTCTCTCTCTCTCTCTCTCTCTCTCTCTCTCTCTCTGGTTTTTCCTGACATCCCAAATGCAATCAAATAGCCCAGTTCTATTTCAAAACCTAGGGCTAGACACAAGACTAGATTACTGGAACCTAGAGAGAAGCACAAGATATGTTCGTGTGGGGCTGATATTCTAAGTGGCAAAGTTAAATAATAATCACCCACCTAGCCAGGAAACTGAGCGGAACATCTTGAGTGGACAAAGTGCTAGAAGCCATGTAGTAATAGCCAGGCATTTAATAAGACAACATTTAATAATACAATACATGCAGAAAGAAAGGCTTAAAAGCTATAGTCCTCAAGGTTGGGGAGGAAGGACAGCTCTGACCAATGGGCAAAGATGAGACGGGGAGGCAGAAGCAAGCTTCAGAAGGAGCAATGGTGAGCTGGATGGGAACAGAGTCTATGGAGAAGGGCAAGAACATGGGAAAGGGGCCACCGCTTCGAACCTTGAATGACAGGCAGAGGAAGAAAAACTCTGGAAATACAGGAAACAATGATGGTCTCTACAGAGGACACCAGGATAGACTGCAGACTGTGGACTTCTGTTCCTCTGAACCCTCTGGGACTCTTCAGGAAGGTTGAAGGGCAGCTGCCGGCCAGAGACTCATGTGTGCTTTTCCCTCACCCATAGGAGTCACGGCAGGCACAACAATAGAGACAAAGGGGAACATCTCTGCAGAGGAAGGTGACTCTGTCATCTTACAGTGTCACTTCTCCTCCGACACAGCTGAAGTGACCCAAGTCAACTGGGAGCAGTGGGACCAGGTTCTGGCCATTTATAGTGTTGACCTGGGGTGGCATGTCTCTTCAGTCTTCAGTGAGCGGGTGGTCCCAGGACCCAGCCTAGGCATCACCTTCCGGTCACTGACAGTGAATGACACAGGAGAGTACTTCTGCACCTATCATACCTATCCTGATGGGATTTACAAGGGGAGAATATTCCTGAAGGTCCAGGAAAGCTCAGGTATGTCCTTTGAAGCAGGATAGTAATGAACTACTTTCTTTCATATAGAAAACACCACCCTGACACACTCTAGGAAGTAGACTGTCTCAATCTTGGAGCACTTTGAACTCATTAGAGGAACTTTTGGGGCACAGTAAAGATAGAACAACCGAAACTGATGAAATTAGAACTTTGTGGGGGCAGAGCTAGGATCTGATATGTTCTGGAAACATCCAGCTGATTCTCATGCACAACCACTGATTTTGCATAGGAAATCCATCTTATCTAAAGTGATGAGACTTACAGATGAGGTCATACATGAAAGGTGCTCATTTAATGACTTAGTATCAGCATGCAAATTAGAATTAGCTCTTAAGTTTGAGCTGATTTAAAATAGGCCACAACATGTGCTGAATGAAAATGCATAATGGTCACCCACCTTTGCATGATGAAGCTTCAAAGCTTCCAAATGTCCTCATAATGATTATTCTCCTACAAGCATGAGCCAGTTTTACTGAGGAAAGGGATTATGAAAATCATATCCGAGAGATAGTTTAGCAAGGTAGTAAAGTGCTCAGCCTCTGATGCCAGACAGCCTAGGTCTAAACCCTGCTGATGGACTTTTTTGTTCAGTGAGGATGGGTGTAAGATTTTATGAGCTGCTAATGTGGGCTCGAACAACCTACTATAAGAAAAAGTCCTTAGCATGGTGCCAGGATATAACAAGTACCATGTTAGGTGTTGATCATGAATATGATTCCCATCTGATTGGTGGAGGTGGAAGCTAAGGCTTGGAAGTGCTCAGAGTGAGAAAGCTGATTTTAAATCAGATGTTCTGACTCCATGGAACGCCACACTCAGAACAGCATACCATCAGTTATATTGGAGTTTTGGTTAAGAACATATATGAATTGAAATTATGTTGGAGTTTAGGTTTCATGAGTTTTAAGAATGAATATATATTGAAATGATAAAAGTTTACCTTAACGTTTCCTTTCAAACATTGCTTCTTGGCCCCTGTGCAGTGTGCACACTATGGTCTTCTATCCCTGTTCTTCCTGAGTGAGCCATGGCTATGACCAGCAAGGGGCCAGCCTGACCTATCATGTCTAAGTCCTCAGAGCAGGAGGAGCATGCTGGGACTTTGGAGTTACCAGGCATGGTCCTTGTCCTGAGGGATTGGATAGTGTAGTCTCCTTTCCTACAATTCCTGGTGTTCAGGGAAGTGGGCCAGGCTTTTTCTTATTTCAAATCTTCCCAGGACTCTGGGGTTCCTGTCCAAGTTCCTGGAGAAGAGAGAAAGGTGGGAGAAGTGTCCTATTCTTCTTCAGCATATCACAGCTATTTAATAAGCACCTACTATGTACCAAGAACCAAGAAAACAGCAGAAGTTAAGGTTACAGGAGCCTCACTCCTTCCAGGGTTTCACAACGGGACTATATGGCTAAGATACGGTTATATGCTTTTCTTTGCATAATTCAATGTTAATCTCGTTTCAATTTTGAATTAAGCTGTTTTTATGCTATATATGTATATATGTTTTTATTTTATTGTATGTGCTGAATTAACCTATTTTTATTGCTATATATGTATATAGACATTTTTATTTCATTGTATACTTGCTATTTATTTACTTATTTTGTGTGTATGAGTGTCTTGGTAGCACATACATCTATGCATTACCTGCATTCTTGTGTCTGTGGAGGCCCAAAGACTCTGAAGTTATAGATGGTTGTGAGCTGCCATGTAGGTGCTGGGGAATCAAACCTAGGTCCTCCAGAAGAGCAGTCAGCGTTCTTAAGCACTGAGCCACCTTTGCATCACTCCCCAAGTTGTCTTTTAGATGACATTGTTTCTTTCATTTTATGATTCCTGAAGACAAGTGTTGAACAGGGAAAGGCTGACAAAATCCGGTCTGAGGTGTCCACAAGGCACATCATTCCTCTGGAGATTGGCCACCAACTCCACTGGAGACCAGGTAGATTCTCTGCAGACCACAGAATTAAGGTTAAAGATTCTTAATGGAGGACAGTTCTAGAATATCCCACCTCTGTCCTGGAACTCACCATAAAGACTAAGGTGGCCTCAAATCAGAGATCTGCCTGCCTCTTGACTCTCAAGCGCTGAGATCAAAGTCAAGCACCCCCATGAAAGGAACTGATTTGGGTTTTTTTGTTTTGTTTTGTTTTTGTTTTTTGAGACAATTGAAGATTCCTTCAATTCAGTGGCTTTGCTCCTGACCTCTTACACTCACCTCTGTGTTGTTCTCCCTGTAGTGGCTCAGTTCCAGATTGCCTCTCTTGGAGGAACCATGGCCGCAGTGCTGGGACTCATTTGCTTAATGGTCACAGGGGTGACTGTACTGGCTAGAAAGGTAAGGAAGGGCTAGGACACAGCCTGTCTCGATCCCCATCACCCCATTCTTGCCACCCTGGTGACTTCTGATTCCCTTTCTCCTCAGAGAGCTGCCCATGTGGTCTCTGCCCTTGTTCATTGTGCCATGTCATGGTTCTTGTCCTGCGGTTTAATGCACTTATTATTTTATATTCCTTCTGGTCCCTCCTCCAGGCTTCAAGCTCCCAGGACACACCTATATTTTGCCCATCTTTTTGTCTCCCACCGTTGCTAGTTGCTGCCTGTCCTTGAAGCTACTGCTCTGAGAGTTCACCTACTATGAGTTTGGTGCCTCATAGAAGTTGTGTGCTGGGTGCTGGGGCTCTTGTAGTTCCTTTAGTCTTCACAACGCATTGGTTGCACTGGGCCTCCCCATATTACTGTAGGCTGAGAAATTAGCATTCCAGATTTGGGAAGTGGAAGACACAGGGCAAAATCAGACATTTACTGCCTCGAGTTTAAAAGGCCATTGGCAGAAAGAGTAGGGGAAGAGGAACTGGAGAGAGGATTTTAGTTTCTAGCTGTGCACTGACTGCATGATTTTAACTCCTTACTCAACTCTTCAAGGTCTCCATTGCTTTGGATGTAAGATGGGAGGTTACAGTTGTATCCTATATCACACAGTTGTGATACATGGCCGTCAGGAGTCAGGCTCTCTCAGTAATTCTTGCTGTCTTAACTACTGTCTATGATGAGCTAAAAAATTCTCCATCGTTTTTGGTCTGGTTGCCTTGGCCCTTTAAGCCAGCTCATCTCATCCACTTCAGTTCACTGTGGAAACATTCGAGGGGACACAGCCTGTGATGCGTTCACGGTTTTCTCCGTCCCTGAGATTTTCATCGCTTTCTCTCCCTCCGTGCTTCCTAATACTTCATCTTGCTGGCCCCAGATTTACTCTCAAGATTAGATGCTGGGACTGGTTGCAATGATGTCTGTGGAGTGAAGAATGCCTTATTCTTAGCTTTTTAAATATTTATTTATTCGTTTATACATATTATATTTTAACTTCAATATATTTAATATATAATGTTATATTTATATACATTGTATTTTAATTTATATATATATTGAATACATATGAAATTACAATATAATCACATTGTTTCCCTTCCCTATCTTCCTTCTTGCTCCCCCCTCTCCATTTTCCTTATGACCTTGGTCTTACCCTGTTCCCCTCTTTTTCTTTAATTGTTGATACATACATTCCTGAGTCTATAAACACAACTCAGCCAGTTGGCACGTTGCTTGTATATAGATGATGTCAGGGCCGACCACTGGTATTTAGATTTATATACTTTATGTGTGTGAGTGTTTTGCCTGCATGTATCTATGTATACCAGGAGTGATGCTCATGGAAGAGGGATGAGGGTATCAGATCCTCTGGAACTGGAATTACGGATGTCTGAGCCACTATACAGGTGCTGGGAATTGAATCCAGTTCCTCTACAAGAACAACAAGCACCTTTAACTGCTGAGCCATCTATGCAGCTCCCATAGCTGCTGTACTTTTTCCTTTAAATTTCCCCTCAGTTTGCTCACGTCATTACATAAAACACCCATTTGTTAGGGATGTATTCTGGTATTCTTTTAGCGGTTATATTAGGCAGCACGCATTTTACCTGGGCTTATTCAAGTTCCTCTATACTAGTGCTAATCAATTAGTGTTCTATAATTTCCTGGAATATGCAAGAACCTTCTGTCGGATCAGCTCTCCTTCTTGTCTGCCCACCTCCACATTGCTCCACCATCACCCTGCTGCCCCGTCTGATCGTTGTGGGTCCACATGCCTCCAGGTCCGCCCCTCCATCCACACTTCTCTCTGGCCTCACTGTCCTGGCTTCTAACTGCCGTTTTCCTTCTGCCAGAGGAATGTCCTGCAGTGCAGGTTGGCAAAGGCAAAGAATTATTTTGTGTTTTTGCTGTTGTTGTTCACCTAAGATGTGTTTACGTCATGTCTGTAAACATGGTATGTGTGCTTCACTAGGTGTAGGATCTCATGCTATTACTTTCTTTTAGAATGTGGAAAATATTTTCCCAGTGTCTAACTACATAAAGTTTTCTTGAAACTGGGTTTTATCCTTACTTCTTTAAAATGCCTTTTCTTCTTGTTCATTTAACATTTTCTGTCTTTAGTTTTCAGCATTTGTACAATGATATAATTAGATGTCATTATCTTTGTATTTATTCTGTAGGGGGTTTGGATCAAGTGGGTTTTTCAGTCTGTGGTTTGATGGGTTTTGCCAGTTTGTGGGTTAGTCCATTTCTCTTTATATATTCCTTCTCTATTCTTGCTTTCTCCTCCTTCTGGACCTCTTGTTGCAGGGACTTTTGTGCTTTCCTTTCCTTCTGTATATCTCCTAGACTTTTTTATATTTCCTGCCCATTCATATCTCCATGTATTGTAGTGGGTCTTTTCTTCTAGCTTACTGTTCAGGTTACCAAGCATCTCCTTTGATGTATCTACCTTTTGTTTAGTTTTTCACCTGTCAAAACTCCTAATCTGTATTTATCAGTTATTCTGAAGTCTGTTCCTGATAGTCCTATTAATTACACCATCCCTGGGTTTTTTCTATTGTCTGTTTTTCACTTGATTATCAGTCATATGGTCTTCCCTTGCCTGGTAGTTTTCATGGTGTGCTGGACATTCTCCATGAAAAGCTTTAGCCTCTTCCTCCATACCGCCCTTTGCAACTGGCAGGCAGTTACTGTAGGGTCTTAGCAATCCCAGGTCACCTGGATTAAATCGGTGATGACGGATTGAAATTCTTTCCTTATTGCTGTGATGAACTACCTGACAGGAGCAGCTCAGGGAAGGGAGAGCTTGTTTGGGCTCATAGTTTGTAGGTACAGTCCATCATGATGGGGAAGGTGTAGATGGCAGCACAGGTGTGAGCTAGCTGATTACATCCAGGAAGCGAAACCACATGGATGCTAGTTCAACTCCCTTCCTCACCCTGGACCACAGGGATGGTGCTAATAAAGTAGAATAAGATAGGAAAGATCAATGAGTAAATATTGATTTGTTGATTTACTTAGTGATTTACTTAATCACTAATGCCAAGCATGACATGACTTGCTACCTGGAACATAAGGGCTTGGAGAACTGTTTAAAACAATGGATCATTGACCTTAACAAGCTGCTGACCACCTCATATACTTCTGTAAAACCCTGGTTGCTTGCCCACCCCACCTTGTGGTTTTTGCAGTATAAAAAAAGAATACAAACTGGACCCAGGACAGGGGCCTTCAGGAATTTTCCTGGTGTCTGTCCACTGTGACATCTCCTCTCTGCCACTCTCGCTGGTGTTGAAGTCCTTATTCCAGAAGATTCCCAAAAAGGTACCAGCCACATTCAGGGCAGGTCCTCCCATCTCCTTCAGACCCTCTTGAATGCTGTATAGATACACGAGGAAGTTTGTCTAAACCCCCTCAAAGTAACAATGGATGGCAGCCATCCGTGAGGCTATAAAGCTGGAGTTCAACTCTTGCTACTTCTCACTCCCACAGTGTGTGTGTAGTCTTGAAGATTGTCACTGAAAGGAAAGGCTTGCAGTGGTTTTGTTTGTTCTTTCTTTCCTCAAAGGTTCTCTTCCATGGTGGCTTCTGAATTCCGATTTTAGTTTCTCTATCCAGAGACTCTGTATACGTTATCTACCTTACAGTAGTTAAACTATATCCAAATGTTATTTTAAAAACAAAACCAAAAAATACAGAGCAACCTCCTCCCCATCCTCACCCACTACCCATTCCAACCTGAATCTCCTTATATAACGCAGGCAAGCCCGGAATCCTTGTGTCCTAGCTTCCTGAGTGTTGGGATTACAGGCGTGAGCCACCACATCTGGCCCAAATGATCATCTCCTCAGCAGGCATGTTCTCCTGGCTCTTGCTCCCAGTCCAAACATGGAAAATCACTCACTCATCTGGAAGATATCTTATTTCTTTAAATATTTTCTAATATTTCATCTACTTTTCTCCTTTCTCTCTTTTATGTGTACATGTGTATGTGGTGCATATGTGTGTACTCATGTTCAAATGTGGACATATACACAGGTGTATCCCAGTGCTTGAGCATGCACATGTGTGCACTCAAACCTGTGTGTGTGTGTGTGTGTGTGTGTGTGTGTGTGTGCGTGCATGCACACGTGTGTGCAGGAACATGCATGCATATAGAGACCAGAGGTGACATCAGGTGTCTTCTTTGATTGCTCTCCACCTTAAATATTGAGGCAAGGTCTTTCCCTTTTTCATCCAGTCTAGCTAGGCACCTTGCTCCAAGGATCTGTTGTCCCTGCCTTGGAGTGTTAGTAGTTTTAGGAGGCTTTTCACACCCATTTTCCTTTGTATAGGTGTGGGGATCTGAGCTCTACCTGCCGAGCCATCTCCCCATCTGTGTTTTTAACCTGCTCTCAAATGAAGGGTAGGTTCAAATCAGCAGAGGACTTTCTATTTCTGATGTTATATTTCATATCTTCATTCTGTGATTGACCATGAAGAACATATTCCGCTGGCCGACCTTCTTTGCCTCTTGGTTCTGTTGTGTCAAGCCCACAGCTGAGTTCTATTCCCCCCACACACACCCCCAACCCTCCATTGCCAAGTCCTGGCCAGCATCCACTTTCTGTCTGTCTGGGCCTTGGCCAGGCCTAGCTCGGGTATGGTTAGGGTCAGGGCTGAGTTAAGGAGGGACTGTTCTTTATCTAGTTCCCTTTCACTCACTCCTGTGGGTTCTTAGCGTCTCATTTCTATCAGAGGGAAACCCTACTCTGTTTTTCTTTTCTTTCTAACTTCACCTTGACCTTTTAATCCCATGGAGATCTTTCTTCAGGCCTCAGTTGGAAGGAACTGTGCAAACTGCCACTGTAATGGTCTCCATTTCATAGCTCTTCATTATAAACAGTCGTAGTTGTAGAACTTTTGCTATGACCCCAGGATCCATAGTTTGGTACTGTTATTTCTCCTGCTTCTAGAGTTACGTGCATTCATACTGATTATAAAAGTTGGACTGACTTTCACCTCGTCTTCTAGTTCTTAAACTCTGTCAGTTTTCTGTGCAGATGAAACTGCTGCTTGTCCGTGCTTATCAATACCAAGGATATAGGTATAATAAAGATGCCATGTTGGATTTCAAATACATTCTGTCTTCAGACATGATCCACACATGAAGACAGCCCTAGGTTCAAGTGCTTCACCTTTATCTTCTTTAATTGAGAAGGCGCTGGAATGAAGATTGGGAAGATGTTTTGGCAGCAGAGGCAAAACTGTGCTCCCTGTAGTGATCTCCAAATCACTCAAGGCTGACAATCAGATCTCTTCTGCTTAGTTCTCTAAGCACCTGGTGGATCCTGCTAACTTGATCCCAAAGGAACTAAACATGTTCCAACTGTTAGAAAAAGTTCCAATTGCTCTGGGAAGTCATATATGACCTTATATTATTATGCCCGATTTATCTGTAAAAATCTTTGTTGTATTATACTTTATCCTTTCTCTTCCTGACTCTGAGATGAATATCATGGCTGCTGACCTGATTCACAGAGAAGTGGCCACTGGCCTTCTGTTATTATGCAAAACTGGCCAAACAGGGAGGTGAGGACCCAGCCATGGGCAGGATATGACTGCTGCTATGGGATAGGGCTGGTTATCCATAGTATTTTCTTTTATGTCATTGCTGGCATAACAGACATCTAAGAGAAGATGAGGATGGGAGAAGTGGTCCACCAGAGGAGAGAGGTGACAAGAATATCAACTTACCTTTGAGCTGGTATGGTGAGGGTGACTGGTGAACAGATGGCTTCTGCCATCACCAGCATCCTTCAGCTCTGGAACAAAGGGTTAGTGGCCATGAAGACACAGAAGAACATATCTGTTTCCTAAGGATGTGAGACTGCTTAATTTTCATGTCAGGTACCCAGACTAACTTTGCTCATAATGGAGACTGAGAAAGAGGGAAAAGCCAGCAGCTCTTAATTCCTGTTGCTCCCTCATGTGCACAGTACCCCTCCCTGGCTCTCCTTTTGACACCCTCTCTGTTGCATGTCTAGTCTTCATCCTTTCTGCTTCTATCTTGTACTATGGTTATAGTCTCTAAGGTTTGCTCTTTTCTTGTCCAAAACATTAGTCAAAGTATGATCAGGGAACACATAGTTGTCTGGAACTGGGTTGTTCACAGATACTTTAATATGGGTCTAGAGGGAACATAATAAAACCATGAAGGAGAAGGTAGCTGTGTGCATATTTAGAGAGGAGAGGGTGACTGTTGGAACTTGGAAGGGGAGGATCACATAGTTGGGTCATGTTGAGAAGTCCTGTTACCTTCAAGTGAGGGTCACAACCAGTTCAAGATCCACCCTGCATTGACTGTGGGAGAATACATACCTTCTTCTCACTCTCTGTTCCTTCATTCCACTGTGGTTCTACATGGAGGCCAAGTGAGCCCCCTAGTGTAGTGCATGCAATTCAGTCTTCTTGCGACACAGAAGACGACAAAGGTTGAGACTGGAGCCAAGGCATAAATATGCTGTATCTATGTAGTACTGTTCATGCACCTGGAAATTGGACAGAACATCTAGACTTTTCATGGGATGGTTGGCTTTAGACTTTACTCATGTATTCTTGGTTGTATTTGAAAGTGTACATATAAGTGCACAAACATACACACACACACATCAACACAACTCTATTGTGGGTGGTCTATCTATCTATATCTCTGTTTATCCTAGGATCACTGTGATGTATGAGTCATCTTGGGATCCCCATGGGTCAGGTCTTCTTAGTTTCCATCATTGTAGCTCTATCTCCTTTGTTTCTCAAACACAGTTTTCTTCTTTCTACTATTTTGAGGTCCCCTTATCCTGGTTGCTGCTAGGGATCCCATTCTGCAGGAGCATCTCCTACTTCGGCATCAGTCTGCAGAGGAGAGACACTATGGAAGTCAGTGATGCTAGCACTACCCTTATAGCCCTTGCCTCTGGCCTCCCTTACTATCCTCCTCTGGGAACCCAGGTCACTCACATCAGACTTTTCACTCCTGCCCCTATTCTCAGGACCTGCCATACACTAGTGAGTGGCTCCTGAGAATGATGCTGAAAGGCAGCCTTTCAGGACAGGGCTGGTGACAGAGGTAACTCTGATCATCCTTCCACTAAATAATTTCAGAAATCTATTACCTTATTATATTGACTCCTCTAGGACAAATGCAGAGATAATCTGTTATGCTGGGGTAGGAGGAAATATGTATTCATATTGTAACATACTCATGTATGTTATATGAGTAAATATTATTTGCCAGTCAGATATTGTGAACAGTTACGTGTGTCAGATACTGGACAATGATTCTGACAACCCCACTGTCCACTGTTCATTCTCCTCACATGCTACTCGAAAGCAATGTTTGTCCCAAGATGACTCAGTAGCAATTTCTGTAGCTTCACTTGGTTCTCTAGGACAATGTTAGTACATTAATCTCAGGCCTATTTTTTTTTACACTGGTTACAATTATAGAGTCTCCATGTAGGGTAGAATGGAAATGGAACAGCTTAGGGGCCCGTCTGAGGAATATTTGCATTTCCCAGAGGACTTTTAGAGCTCAAAATAGTCTTAAAATTAAAAAGAAAGAGTGGCCAGCCTTACCAAGAGTGAGAATAAGAACACACAAGCACAAAGAGTCATAATTAGTCTTTGAGAAATAATTGAATATTCATATTAAAAATGGATTGCATTGTATCAAGGGATGTAGGAGTCCTTTTAAACACAGAACCAGCATGAGTTGTGGCTGCCGTTCCCTTCATCTTAATGTTTAGCCACTTCTATTGAGA
This sequence comes from Tokudaia tokunoshimensis, assembly GCA_036184795.1. Taxonomy (NCBI): domain Eukaryota; kingdom Metazoa; phylum Chordata; class Mammalia; order Rodentia; family Muridae; genus Tokudaia; species Tokudaia tokunoshimensis. The sequence continues at coordinate 29,878,322 of BTHU01000015.1, read as the reverse complement.
AGAAATAGGAGTTGGGAGACCAGTGGCTTGTGTGTGTCCTTCTGAGACTCCAGTGTCTCTCAGTGCCCAACTTCTCAAGACCTGTAGTGACTCATTGTCCTTAATTTTTTCATTTGTTGACTGCACACATCTACAGTGTCCTTATAACCTCCCCCTCTCCACCCGTGCCTATACTGGGGCACAGTTGGGCTTGGTGCCAATAGGGTGGCATTTTCTGTCTTGGAAGCAAAGGGTGTGGTGAAGACAAGTTCCATGTGCCTTGGTTGCTCCAATTTCCAAGTCCCTGGCTCTTTGTAATTTTTGTCAATCAGATACATAAAGTGGGTGAATGACATGCATTAAAGCAGCTGCCAGTAAGACCAAGAGAATATTAAAGGTTCCAAATGTTATTACACACTTCTGCCATCCTACTTGTGGCCAATGTTCTCCAGTTTCCCTGGATTATCACAAACCTCGTGTGACACTCTAACATGGATTCTGTGGTTGGTGTCACTGAACAGATTTCATTGCTCTGTCTAGTCTCAATGAATGCAAGTTTTTTTGTTGGCTGTGATTATTATACTTTGACTTGGGAAATTGGATTCTTTTATATGTGACTGTATTAAAAATAAGTGTGTATGTCTGTGTGTGTGCGTGCGTGTGTGTCCAACTGTGCACACATGTCTATTTCAGTTCTAAGACATATATATATTGAACATCTGATATGTGTTCTGAGATTACAAAGAGAAACATAGCATTCCCCTTAGGGAACTTGGACATTGGAGCCTGGTAAAAGTAGGAAGGTAAACCAGTTGGCCTTCACAGAGAAATGCAAGAGGAGACATGATGTGGTCTAGGCAGAATGAGAGAAATCTGAGCAACTGGTAGCTTTGTCCTTTGTCAAGGGACTTCTGTCTGTGCCCATAAGCTCATCCCAAACCAGACATGTCAGCAGAATTGCTGCTGAGAAGAAAGAACTAACTGTGTCTGATCTCAAAGCTGTGTTGCCATAAGTGGCAGTTCTCTGGCATGTGCGCCTTGGCAGCTGGGCATCTTGGTTGTGAGACACAGTGGGAGATGAAGCCAGAGAGATGGGCATGAGTGGGACACAAAGAGTGTCTGGGGCATTCCAGATTCCTTTAGGGGATGTAATGAGTCACTGCTTTTCTCCCAACAAGAATACGCCTTTATATAAAACTTTAATTATAATTTGAGATTATTTATAAATCCTCTAAAGTGGAATCTCCCAGGCTGTTGATCATCACTCACCCTAGGTTAAGCACCCCTCTGCTGTACAGTGGAGGCCAAAGCAGAAGTATGGACAGATTCAGTTTTTATTTTTGAAAAATCACTATATGGAGGTTTGTGGAAAGTTAGCCCAGCATTAAGAGGAAATGTGAATCAGACCACTATGAAGGGGACTTATTCTTCCCCTCAGCAGGTAAAAGGGATAAAACAAAGAGGTCATGGAGGAAAACTGAATGGGGTGTGTATTAATCAGGGTTTTCTAGAATAATAGGACTTATAGAATGTATATATAGATAAGGGATATATATGTATATATATTTATATATAGATGAAGGATATATACATTCTATAAGTTCTATTATACATACATGTTTTATTATATATCACACACATATATGTATATGTATATATATGTATATATATACACATACATGTATGTATATATATGTGCATATATATATTTGATTTATTAAAGTGGCTTATAGGTTGTAGTCCAGCTAGTTCAACAATGGCAGTCTACCAATGGAAAATAAAAGAACTGTAGTTGTTTAGTCCACAAGACTAGATGTTTCTGTTGGTCTCCAGTGTACAGAATCCCAAAGAAGTGAGTGTAAGGCCATTGAAGGAATGGACTTTCAGGCAAGAGTTAAGAACCAGCAGACAAATAGAGTTAGCTTCCTCCTTCCATGTCCTTTATAAAGATTGTTACCAGAAGGAGAGGCCCAGATTAAAGGTGGATCTTTTCTATCTCAAAATATCTGGATTAAAGGTGGGTCTTGTCACTACAAATGATTTAATTAAGGAGAAACCCCTGACACACGTATGTAACCACTTGAGCTTTATTCTCGATGTAGTCGAGTTGACAACTAAGAATAGTCATCAGAGGTGTTATGGGTGATATCTGAAGGGTCTGTACTCTTAGCCAGAAGGGGGAATGTGGACAAGAGCAGATTGTGGGGTGGGGCCCAATGGTTGTCATGAAGACAAGCTGAGTTCAAGCTTGCTGTGGTTCTCTTCACAGGCCATGCTGAGTAGGTGGGCAAGTGGGCCCAGAGCTCATTACAGAGCTTGGGCTACTTACAGAGTATTTATAGGATAGGTCTTGCTTGGAGTCTATAGTGGATGAGCTGACTCCGCATCGAGAGTGAGAAGGCAGTGGGTCCTGGGCAACCTGTAGGCTTGGAGAGCCAATGTGCAAAGAGAAAAGTGCCAGGTTGGCTGAAGATGGGTTCTGGAAGGAGGAAGGTGAGGAGAAAGCTGGTGTATAGAAACAAAAGCAAAGGAAGAAATGAACAGTGTATCTGCTGTGAGGAGTAGAAGGAAAGAGAGCTGGAAGCAAGACACGGCTTTCGTGCGTGGTTAAGAGAACAGGAAATAAGGGCTGCAGGATGGCCCATTAGTTTCATTAGAGCTGTTCCTACTGACAATGAGTTATGTGGAGAATGGGAAGTAGACACAAAGTCCTACTCCTAATCAAGAAACTATTTGCAATTGATACCAGTTTTCTCCAAGGGAGTGACACTGGGTTTATATCAACTACACTGCAGGGCAGATCCCATGTCCAGGTACAATAAAGTAGGAAAATTAAGGGCTAAGGATTTCGTATTGGTAAGAATACAAGTTTGCTTCTGGTGTGTGTGTGTGTGTGTGTGTGTGTGTGTGTGTGTGTGTGTGTGTGTGTGCATGTGTGTTCATGTAAGAAAGGAAGAGAAGAGGTTCTAAGTATGTGTCATTTGTAAAGTAGTTTTTGAATAACATGCCCATGTATTTACTCTGTTTAATCCTAGAAGTCTATTAGAATGCATTCTATAGAAAGTGGCCGTGGGAGAATGGAAGCTGAGCCGCAGGAATGGAGCCTGAGGATTCTCTCATCCCCTGGAGGCCCTGTCCAGACACAAGCTGCCCCTGCTGGTCTCTGTAGAGAGCAGGCAGAAGATGACTATGCTGACCCTCAGGACTACTTTAATGTCCTGAGCTACAGAAGCCTGGAGAGCTTCATTGCTCTTTCGAAGACTGGCTAAGAACAGCTCTCTCTCCCTCTCCCTCCTTTTGTCTCTGTCTCTGTGTCTCTCTGTCTCTGTCTCTCTGTCTCTGTCTCTCTCTCTCTCTCTCTGTGAAAATGAAAGACACCTTCTTTTCAGGCTTCATTTCTTCTACCCTTCTCTTCTGTTTCTCTGTGACATATCCAAGGTAAATAGTTTTAATTTGATTATAAATGGGATTTTTAACGTTGGTGTTTATTTTCTGTGTATGAGTGTTTGTTCTGCATGTATGTGTGCCATGTGTGGATGGTGTTTGCAGAGGTCAGAAGAGGGCATCGGGTCTCTTAGAACTGGTGTTAGAGACAGCTGTGAGCCACCATGTGGTTGCTGGCAATTGGACTCAGGTCTTTTGCAAGAATAGCGAGTACTCTTAAAAGCTCTTTCCAGCCTGGAAATTCTCTCTCTCTCTCTCTCTCTCTCTCTCTCTCTCTCTTTTGAAAAGGCAAAAATAAAACAATAAGATAAAGTTGGTATTGCTCTGGCTTTGAACTTAGTGAGGTTAAGCATGGGCAGGAAGACTGCTCAACTCCTGTTCCCCTGTTCCTAATGGGAATCCCCACCCTCACCCCACTTTCCTATCAGACGGGTCACAAGGAGTTAAGATTGGTCCAGAGCCCCAGCCCTTGGGAAGAAATATGGATACAGGGAAAATGGAACGTGCTGTTGGCTGTGGCAGTCCATAGGACTTTTCTTATAAAATGCAAATTTGTTGAAAGTAGAACACAGTTTACACATTGGAAATGGACTAAAACCTAATGATGAAAAGGAGAGTTGATTTGACCCAGAGGAGGTTGATGGTGAACTGAGGCTGGACTGAGATTTGGGTGCCACTTAACATAGTTATGGTAATTGGCAAACACAAATACCATTGGGATGGAGATAAAATTCAAAGGAGCCTATAGATGTTGGAAATGGGTCAGGTTGCTAAAACGAGATTCAATTTGACAGAAAACAAATTTCAAAGTGGAAAGTGAACTAGATTCTCTTCTGAGAGCCACAGAAGACAAGTGCCTAAGGCCCTGACTCCTGGCAGTACACGCTGCCCAGGACATTAGCCACTTTTCACACGTGGCTGCTCCGGCACAGGTACCATTAGGTACATCCTAGACAGAGCTTGTTGTTATAGTTCTAAAACACACACTGAATTGAAAATAATGTGAATCATAAAATGTCATCCAATTTAAAGATATTCATTGCATTTCAAATTGATGCTTTGGATATTTTAGGTTAAGTAAAAATATTATTACAAACTAACTTCCCTGCTTCTTTTTGCTTTTTAAACATGGCTCCTGGAAATATAATTGTGCTTATGGAACCCCATTATAAGCTGGAACATGGAGAATGTACCTTCTTCAATCTGTTGGTTTTTGTCTTTCTCCTTTTAAAATGATGTCTGAAGAAGTCTCTCCTTCTTATCATGTTTGGTAAGATACACACAGGGAAAGATCACAGAGAAATTGAAGTAAGGGCCCCTAAAGTATTGACAGGAAGGGATTCTAAATCTTCCTAGTTCTCTGCCCACATTCTGATTCTGGACTACCATCAGATCAATAACGCAAAAGATTCTACTGAGAAATGTCCAGTCACAGAGCATTGAGACTTTCCTAGGGGACAACACCATACCTTGCTATTTTATTTCGGAAAACATCCCTTCTCAGCCTCTGGTCCCTAGGGATGAATTATCACACGCTTGTGTTCGTACAGAGTCCATTAGGACTGCTCTGGGCAGGCAGGGAGGGTGTGTGTTTTCTTCACAAATGGTCACATTGTGGAGGGCAGGGTATTCCATATAAATAGAAAAGAATCAGAAGCTTGACTTTGTCTACTTGGTGGGGGAGGGGAGTCAGCTTTTTCCATCTGTGGATTCTTCCCAGTCCTGTATTATGTTTGTAGCTAGTCACCCCAAAGAACAACTGTCAATAGGCCCAGGGAAACCTATTTATAACAAGAACTTGAGTCTTTTGGAAGTTAGACTATGCCCAATGATTAGGGCATTTATTTGGGGACATGGTGTGGAGGATATGGCTGTCCAGTAGAACTTCCTGTAAGAACGTTCTGCCTACCATTCAATATGATGACCACTAGTCATAGGAGGCTATGGAGATCTAGAAATCTGGCAAATGTACAAAGGAAATCCAGTGAAATGTAATTGTCTGGAGCATCTAATTCAACTTGTTGCCATGGTTCTAGGGATTAAATGGTTCTATGGATCTTTTGACAGAGTCACCGTCAGGAAGAAACATGGCTGTTTTGTCCTTCCTTTAATTAAGACAAAGTATGAGGTCAAAGGCAGGCTGCACATTTAATTATCTCCAGCTCTTCCCATGGTGATCTAAAGTTGCTAAGTGGTCCAGTTCTCAGCAACAGGACCAGTGCTGTTAAGAAGCTTGTGACTCAGGGAAGTTCATGTAGGAATCAACTTTCATCATAGATCTTATTTTAGATGACAATAATTTAATTTCACGTAAACTACTGAAACTACAGTAGGTTTCACAGCAATTGAAAGAGAAGTGACTACAGTGTGGTGTGGAGTAGAAATTGATCTAATTGGTCCAACTATTAATGACCATAATGAAGCCTCATGATGAAGAGAGCTCTCTCAGTGCCTCACAACTAATACCTCATCTGTAAAATCATAACAGTAGCGTTTACTTCAAAAGGCCTTAAAAGAACGAGGTCAGGGCTGTGCCAAGTGAACAATAGAGTGCTTAATGGTATTACTGAGTTATGTCCATGAGCACATGTGCCTGGTATTGCTTGTGCTGTCACAGGGGTTCCCAACAGTGGAACAAAGCTTGCTGGGAGGAAACCAAGGAATCTGGAATTACAAAAGTCCTCAAAAATTGGGATTAATTTGAGCAATGATGAAGTATCGATATAGTTTTGGGCTCCACAGGTTCCCAGTAAGCTTTTTTACAAATTTTGTGTTTTAAGTGAAACAATGCTTTAAAAAGTCAAACATATTGTGGATACTGACGATCTTATAATAGGGCGTGGTCACTGTTTTGCTGTTTCTGTGTTTGTTTTGTTATATTTTTGATATATTTGTTATACTATGGATTACAAGGGTCAAAAGCTTCCTTCATAAATGATTCATCTGCTCTAGCTGAGTGGAACCATGGAAGATTCTGCAGTAGTGGATGTAACAGCAAATGGAGGGAAGATTGTCTTTGGTTTGCACCATCTGGGAGGCGGAGTCCCTGGGCATCAACAGTAGCAGTGAACTCCACTGTCTGCCAGGCACAGCTTTTTTAAAGTGATGTCCAACACACTAACTTTGTCATTGCAAAAATAATTAATTTTATAGTTTTACTCATGTTGAATGTATAGCTCTGGTTTTGAATCTGTAAGGTAAACAGGCTTACTGAAAGTTATGTCTATGTATATTTAAAAATTCTTATAATAAAAATAAGTGTGAATTATATGTGAATTTAGTAGTGAGCAAAATAAAAATATTCAGACTTTTTCCTATGAAGGGGACCTGTGACAATCTTTTTCCCTTTAAGGGATAAACCTATTATTCAACAAATCCTGGTGTACATGAATCAAAGAAGACCTAAGCCTGAGCATTTGTTCAATTGCTTTTATTGGAGAGACCTTGTCACCATAAATTGGTGGAATAGTAACTCCCTTGAAGCTCACAGTGAAAGTGTACTAATGTATCAATGTATAAACTACTAAATGTTGTACAATAGTATATGTGCTATTGTACATATACTATTATTAGTATGCAGTCTATATAGACCCTACACCACTGTGTGGCCAACAGACAGAGAAGAGGCTTTGCATGTCTGTGGCTGGGGCAGAGCCCCAAAGCCCTGGGTGAAGTTGGCTGGCACTATGATAATGCTCACAGAAATCGGACACATGCTCCATCTTTTTAAAATTTATTTTAAAAAATATTTATTTATGTGTACATGTGTGCTTGTGTGAGTTTATGTGTGCTGTATGTGTGCAGGATCCTGTGGAGACCATAAGAGAATGCTGGATCCCCTGGAACTAGGGTCACAGATGGTTGTGAGCCACCATGTGGGTGCTGGGGACTGAATCTGAGTCCTCCGCAAGAGCAATAAGCACTCTTGCCTACTGAGCCGTCTTGGCAGCTCTTCATCATGTTTGAACTTTCTAGAGTATTAGGATAACATACATGACTTATGGAGTTTCAAGACACCAATGTTTAATATCACCGTGGTATCTTTGGAGCTTACCGTAACATTCCAGCACAGAGTCTCTGGCCATATCAGGCTTGTGTTTGGGGGATTTCGTGAGTGGAAATGCCTCCCCACAGTGCCCCTCCATCTCCTTGTGGGTCCCACAGACTAGACTTGGATACTTCTAGACGTAGGTCACCCACCATCCCTTAGCACTTAAAATACAGCTTAAACTGTTGCTTTTGATTTTTTTGTTTTAGAACCTCTATTTCTAGTTAGATTTGAAGGCCTACTAGGGTTGAAATAATTTCTTCTATACGCTACACAGTATTGGCTGAAGTGCAGAGAGTAAGGACTCAAGGTGTTAAATTCTGGTGACTTCGCCAGGGACAAGTAAGGCCTGAATTTTCCTTATCACATGAGCAATTTCTGTGAGAATGTCAAGGTTAGGAGACTACTTTCAGGTGGAGCTGCCTATAAGAAAGATCTGCAGAGCCCACAGGAGTCCCTTAGCTGTTCACAAAGTCATCAAAGGGCACTTAAAAAATATATGAATCTCCTTTTTTATGCCAGGGCTCAGAAGCCCAGGTTATTAACACTTGGTTTTGAGATAGATTCACAGGTAAGAGACCAGAGGATACAGCATAATTGGAGGTCAGTTATTTCCACAGGAAATAGTACTAGGTACTCGGTGCTGATCTCCCATGGGCAGGACATGGTAAGAGCTGACTGCTTAAGGAGTCAACAAGCATGCTGTTGCTCTTGAGGGTCAGACAGGTGCAGAATAATGCCAACATTTGCATTATAGATTCCCAAAGTGATTTTCCCATCAGTAATCCTGAACTCCTTACCTCTGGTGGCAAGAGGACTGATGCATTTCTCTGGCCTTCTGGGCAGAGTCCCCAATTTGGACAATCTCAGACTCAACAGACCTCCATGTGTGAAGGAACATGGAGAGCTGACCAAGACAGGCATACCATGAGGACAACATAAGAGGAGACCATGAAAAGAACTTTTTGTTTTTTTTTTTTAATTATTCCTTCATATTCAAACTTCACAAACAGTGTGAACTTGTACAATACCTCAGAAAGTGAAACTTACAAAAAAAGTGCTGGTAACATTTAAAAAAAAAACAACGAAAACCCCAAAAAACAAACATCATTCTTAGCAACATCAATTACTCTTCCACACAAAACAGAAACCTTGTAAAATTTATTTTCGTATTTTTAAGGCGTAATACTTCTGTATAAAGTATATGCAAGAGATAAAACTTCACAGTATTCCAAAATGTCACAATAATAATAATATAATAGTATAATGAAGCGCTACAGTTAATTTTTCTTTTTTTGAATTTTTTTCCTGTTTAAATAACAAATACAAGTCACAGGTAAATATACGTGAGAAAAATACGAGGCTAATATTAAATGGCAGGTAAGGGTACTGTCACTGTAAGAAAAACCGGCAGGATGTGTGTATTTAGTCTATATTTTAAAGCACTTGATAGAAAAGGCGTACGCAAGGTTTTTCAAAACAATTTTTCTGTTTGTTTGTTTAATAACTGACAAGAGTATAATGAGAGAAAAAAAAGGAACAAACTCCCTCTCAAAACTATTGACCTGCTCATCCCAGACCATGCCCCCGTGGGAGGATGTGTGTGTGTGTGTGTGTGTGTGTGTGTGTGCATGCGCTCGCATGTTGTTTTGTGCATGGATTTCTACAGTGCAGACTGAGACAGCAGTGTTCCACACCCACCTGCAAGGACAGTCATTCATCTAGTTTCTCTCGGGAAATTATTCTTTTGACTTAATGCTGTCTCTTTCCTTGCCTCTCACTTCAAACTCTTCCCCAGTGCCCAGTTCATCAGTCTGAAAAGTTGCCCTCCATCCAAAATTCTCTGGGAAGTGGAAAACTGCATATGGTGTGTGACACCCACAGAGACATCTGAAATATCACTTGGACAAATGAGTTATGCTTGTGTGTGTACAAAGTCTGAATATACAGTGTGTGTGTGTGTGTGTGTGTGTGTGTGCATGTGTGTGTATACACAGTAGCAATTGCAAAAAGGGGACCATATTCCTTCCCACCCTAATATACAATGTGATAAGGAACATTTTTCCGTGCAGGGCAGGGTTTCTTCGAGTCTTATCACAACACTGTGGTGGGAAAATCAGAAAATGAGTTCACCTTCCAGCAGTCACCACAGTAAACGTCATTGAGAACACGCGTGCTCAGATGTCTGCTCTGTGCACATGTGTGTGTTAACTGCTAGCTATTCAGCCAACAGTAACAGAAGACAGCAGATAGCAAAATACGTCAATAAGGTGCTCAAAGAAAAAGGTGGCCCCCACTCGTCAAATGGATGGCCACATTAAGGTGCTTCAAAAAGAGTTTTAAAGTTTTTATTTCAAACGTTGAGAGAGTTCTGGTTTGCACATGGTAGTTCTGAGCCAGGCCAAGGGTTTTGAGTTTTCTGACATCTTCCTACTGAAAAGGGCTTTCACTGTGGTTGTTTTGTTCACTTGGATGTGGTCACTTGAATCTAAAACATTTTTAATAGCCAAAAATGAAAATCAAATCATCACGACTAACAGAAAGAATTGATGAAATGGTAGAGAACATTACTGCATTCCCATTGGATCAAGATGGTTTGTCCCAGTTTTCCTCAATTGCTAACACTGTTCCTTTTTTCCTTTGTTACAATCCATTCCTTATGAACATACAGAGATGACCAAAGTCACTGCAAGTGGCTGTTTTTATTTTTCGTGATCTGCTGCAAGAGTCCAACCTTGTCTCTTCTGCTGCTGTTTGTGTAATGAGCATCTGGATTTGTAATGAATATTTGATATGCTATGTGCACCTACCTGTGTGTGTGCACACATACACACCTATACCTGTACAACATATACACTGCATATATGTGGACATATATAGAAGTGTGTATACATTTATACATAATATAGTGTATACTGTATCAACTGGAGATATGCCGAACTGGGTTCAGACACTAGCACATATTTATCTTTCCCCTGTTCTGTGTGTTTTAAACAGTCTGGAGCTTTTATTTATTTTTAAAGTGCATTTTTAATGCAGAGTAACTATAATCCACTGATTCCTTGAATAACTTTTTTTTTTTTGATGAGAAAAATCTGACGGTTTTCAGCCCCAGGCAAGAGAAGCCAGGGTTTGGTCGTGCCAAGGGCTGCCGTGGCAGTGCCAGGCTGGCGCCTGAGTGATTACTGGGCATTCTGGACTCCGGGCACCTCAGCAGCAGCAGCACCTTTATGAGAAGGCAAAGATAGGAAAGGAAGAAGGAAGCAAAGTTCAGATGAAGAAGGGTGTATTTGGTGTTTGAGAGTGTGTGTGTGTGCGTGTGTGCGTGTGTGTGTGCGCGTGTGTGCGTGTGTGTTTGTGTTCACACATACTCACATATGAGCATTACTAATCTTGACTGTGATGGGCTTGTGCAGTCCCTGTGTATTTTCAGCCATCTAGTTCCTCCCCCACCAACTGACTCCAATATCCTATGGCCCCCACATGCTCAATTGTCACCTAGAGGTCCTCACTCCTGAAGCTGACATCAGTGTGTGTTGCTGTGGACATGTGAGTACCAGCATAGAGTAGGAATAAGGCACCAGGGAAATCGAATGTTATGAGAGAAAGCAAAACCCCACTTCAGAGCCCCTTCCCTTGTCCCATTAGAATACTGCATGTGATACCATCCACGTGTGTACTTGAGAGTGCGCCACACACATTTTCTGAAAGAAGCTCGACCTCGAGGCCCTTCAGCACCAGAGAGCTTTAGGAATGCACCCTGTCTATACCTCCCCACCCCCACCCCACGAGCAGAAGCACCGAGTTGGGAGAACGAGGCAACTTGCCTCACTCACCTCACTGTGATAAAAGAAGAACAATAAAAAAGTCTAGGAAATAGAAATTTCAGAAACTGCTCTAAAGTCGAGTGGATTAGGCTGTCGGGATTCTGATTACTTGACGCTCTGAGTGTGCACAGTGCCGTGTGAGGGGTTGAGATGTTCGTGTTTAATATTTAGTGGGGGAATATGCAAAAATATCTCCCGCTCGATGCCTAAAATCCTTTCTTCCACAAACACTTTAACCACCCTCTTCTACTAAAAACAAAACAAAACCCAACACATTGTAAAAAGGAAGAGTTCATTTAACTATAAAAGGGAAAAAATGAAGGCACATGATTTTAAGTAAGTCCCACAATCCTTAAGAAAATTAGATATTTTGCGTGTGTGTGTGTGTGTGTGTGTGTGTGTGTGTGTGTGTGTTTGCGCGCGCGCGTGCATGAACGGGTTTTTGCATGAAGTATAAAGCCCATTGGACAGTTACCAAGAGCAGCTAGAAAAGAAAATGAGAGAATTTGGGACAGAGAGAAGAAAGGAGGAGGAAATGGCGGCCTCTCTTCAGCTTTTTGTCACTGACAGTCTTAAAATTTGGCTGCTTTTGGGTCCAGAAAACAATTCATTTGTCTTGGTCTGGAAAGTGCCCCAGTTATAAATATCTCCAGTTAATCATGTTACAGCTTTTGGTGTTTCCCTTTTCCCTTCCCTCCAGCCAAATGATTTTTTAAAAAATATCACAGTTTTTAAAAATTATTTTTTCAATGTTGAAAAAATATGGAAAAGCTATTGAACAGCCTCAGGGCACACTGCCTCTCCATCTTCACAGTGAGCAGATGGATGGGCAATCCAGAGTCAAAGAGGAGGCGGGCGGCAAGAGCCCTTGTGCTGAGTGGTCCCTTGCTTTACCTCCTGAGGCCCGGGGCCTTCACAGCGCCCGCAGCCATGTTTTCCGCTTGAATCCCACCCCCTCCCATCCACGGAACGTGGGCTGCTGGGAAAGGCAGAGCCACTGTAACTGGAGGGTCTTCGCAGCAGAAGGTGAAGGGGACGGGGGCGACCCAGCCAGGCACTGTTAGCCGTGTGTGCTCTTGACAGCCTCGCCTCTGGATGGAGAAGCTCGGCGGCCCTGGGGAGGCTGCTGTCCTCCTCACACCTCACTTCCTGCGACCTCGCCACCTTCACGCCTCTCAGCAGAGCTGGCCCCACGTTCCTAAGAAGGCAATGGTCCAAGATAGAGAGGCAGAGCCACCGGCTGTGTTATACAAAAAAGGGGCTATAGACAGCGGGATTTCAGAAACAAATTTAACTTTGGTTTTCCGACTTTTTCAGACCATAAAAATTAAAGCAGGGCTTCGGTGACTTCCGTCATCTGAGAGCTGTTATGTTTTCCTCATTTGGCAAGGCTAAGGCAGGAGGGGAGAGAAAAGGTTTCCCATAATTGGTTGAAGACACAGGGTGGTAAAATGCTTCCACACTTAAACTCACAGTCCAGTGTTTTTGACATTTCATAAATAGCTTTTTTCTCTAAAAAAAGAATAAAACAAGAACAATCCCTTTACTTACTCATCTGAAACAAAATAAACAGCAGTGGGTACAAACTTCTTCTTGTAACAATTACAAAAACAACAATATAATCCCAACTTTTAACACGCATCTTGAATCAGTTATTATTTTTTTAATCTCAAAACTGCAGCATATCCTTAAGGGCAAACTTTTCGATTAGTTTTTTTCTTTTTTTCTTTTTTTAAATAATGTCTTCACCAAAAAAACAGTCTTGTACCAATAAAATGCATTCAAAAATAGAAAATATTACACAACAAAAATATGTATCCTTCCTTTCCAAAAAAGATTCTTCACAAAAAAATGTAGAAAAAATTCCAACAATTTTTCCCTCTCCTAAACATTAACTTTCAGTCTAGGGCACAACTATTTATTGATTTAAATGTCTGTTTTTGCATAAGATATGGAAGATGCAAAACTTTACTGTATTAGGATTGTGACATAACATCCACTCCCACCCCATTCGAAAACAGAACAAAACCAGAAAAATCCAGCAAATATTAAGCAAATAATGAGCCAGTTGGCTAAGAGAAGGAACCGTGTTATGTCTTTCTCTGTCCATTTGTGTGTGGCAGTTGGCCTTGAACTTGGGGACACTGGGGAAGAGAACAGGCTGGCTTCAAGCACTTTGTTAGTACACAAATCATCGAATCACTTACAGTCTTCCATGTTGTGGGCCCACCACTGCTAAGCCTCAGAGTAGCATGGGGACCATCAGGGCATTGTATATATTTGTGTACTGAATACATACATTTTTACAAATCCTTCTCAAGTACTGAGGGTGACTGCATGTGTGTGTGCATGTGTATGTGTGTGTAGCTGAGACCCATGATAAAAAGTAGCCCAGAGGTCCAGTGGTCTAAGGAAGGCTGGGGTACTCCCTACTTAATCTCTTCCACATTCAACGCACTTAGGATTTTATTGGAACGAGGAAAAGATCTCACTTCAGGAAGGATTGGGCTGTTTTCTCCACACACTTTAAACCTAGGTTCCTTTTATAGATTTCAGCACTGTAGTTGACACTGTGTTTTTCTTACGTGACAGTATTTACCTCTCACGTGAGATATAGCTTATGTGTATATTTTGTATGAACAGATTATTTTTCAGTTTTTTTGTATGTGTGCATATGTGTATCCTGTTACTTGTTTGCTGGTTTTTTCTTTGGGGTTTTGTTTTGTTTTGTTTCTGATTTTTAAACAGTGAAATGTGTCCAATTTTATTTCCAGTGCATTAAACAAAATTTAAATTAAAAGAAGAAATAAAACTTTCCCCCTCATTCTTCTAAAGGAAACGACTGATAAAGTACATTATAATAAAATCAGGCATTACCAAAAAAAAAAAAAAGCATCATTGTGCAACCTCAATTACATCAAAGGAAACAGACAAACAAGACTTGTAGAACATAAGCATGAAGAAGCCATGATAATATAATCCCAACTATGGTGTGACTGACAAGCACTGGTTAAAAATAGGTAAGGCTACTCTTTGATTTCTAACAACATAGTTAACCACTGTCTTCTGTCTTTTCTCTTCATCTTTACTCACTAGATTCTTTATATGTTTAAAATGAGCAAATTTGTTTTTATATTTTTGGTCTACAGTAGAATTACATATTAACAATATAATAAAAAGATATTTAGGTAACAGGTTGGTACTGCATCCATGTGGGGAAATAGAAAAGAGAGCACTCAACTAGACATAGCAAATGGACTCTATTTTTATAAAAATAACAATAAATGTAATAGAAATTATACTCAGGGCAACATTAAATTGAAAGTAAGTATAGAAATTTCTATTTTGGATAATACAAACTTCTGACAAACTATACCCTAGAATTGCAACCTCAAAATCTTTCCCATGATTCTACCTTTCCACTCTCACTCAAGATTCAAATGGAAATGGAGACAAAATGAAAATAAAGTTGGCAGATATCTGAGCCAGTCAAAACTTCCAACTTATCAGAGCTGATTATCAAGATATTGGAACCATCAAGACAACTTGGCAATTGTTCAGCCCTCAGGGGCTAGCCACTAATAGTATTTGCTTGGTTTTAATTTTGAAAGAGTTATCAGCCTACTGATAAAGGGAGAAGCTGAGGAATCAAATAGTTCTTCTGGTGACATTCGTGAGATGAAGTTTAAGTCTGGTTGAGAGGACATGGTAGTGATATGGAGAAGAGTAGAGAGAGAAGAGAAAGGTAAACTTTGGGTACTGCCTGTATCTATTTGCTATAACACAGTAGCTCTCTTGTTTCTAGGCATCCTTTAGGATGGATGAGCTATAGATCATAAAGTGTTCTGAGTAAATAGGCGTTATCTCCCTATAGTCATGAAATCCAGACTCTGGCTTCCATAAGAGCTGGGTGGGTCTCCCTATCACCCACGGTTTTTCACCCATGATGGTCAGAGAAGGCCAGCAAAACTGTCAGGGCAGAGGCTCTTTACTAGATATCCCTAGCTGATGATTCAGTGCTGGGGAGAAATGAAGAGAAGTAATTGTTGTATTTGGTAATAAGAAATGTGAAGTTTCCTTTAAGAGGAAGGAAAAAAGTAGATCTAGAAGGAAAAGAGGAAGGAGGGGCTGGAGGGAAGGCGGGAAGATGTAGTAGTGAAGGGGAGATAATGTTATCAGAACACATTACTTTGGGTTTCTTTTAATTTTGAGCTGTCCTTGTTAATTTTCCCCCTCTCATTCAGTTGCTCCAGTTTAAGGGGGAGGTTAGAATCTAGTGCAAATATCTTCAGATCACAGCAGTTCAGGGGAGGTGTCCTATCCCTTCATCTCAGACCTCTTCAGAAGATGGGGGCAATGGTCCAGAAAAGCCTAACTGAATAAATGACTTGCTACAACAAGAAAGGCACTATCACAGCAGATCTACTTCCAAGTAGTTCCCTTGCTGTGGTATGAACATTTCAACAATGTCAGCATTCACAGCAAAGCCCACACTTTAGCTTCTCAATATCTGAATCCATTGGTGTGTTGTCTAGCATCCTCATAGGCTACTGTCATTGGCCCTGGGCACATGGAGCTCCGATTTGCTCTTGATTCATACTGCCCAATGATCCTCTCACCAGTGATCCTAGTTTGTTTGGGTCTAAGTGACTTAGCTCACTCCCTTGCATGGACCTTCCTATCTATAAGCCTCCAGGCTATAGCTGAGTTTCACACAGCTTACAGTATCAAGTAGTACTGTGTGTTTTGTTTGTTTGTTTTTAACCTTCCTACTAACTCCCGAGTCATATAGACTGTTCAGAAACCCCTCTACTACAAGATCTATAAATACTGCTGTGAACAGACGGTGTACTCTGTGGACTACTGCAAGCATAGCCTCAGGCCTGTTATGGTACTTTTGCCTGGAAGAAAGGAGGCTGGGCTCTGGAGAAGAAAATCTTTGGTGACAGAACTGGAGTGGATATGCAAGTTTCAAGAAAAACTTGTCCCCAATGCCTCAAGGAAAATAACCAAGAAGAGTTAAGGTGAGGATGTTTTAAAGGTCAACTGTTTCCTCTCTTAGCTTTGGTTGGGGGTCCCCATGTCCTGATAGTGCTTTCCCAGAATGCATTCCTAGGGATCTGCTATGAGCTCTGATTCAGAAGTTCTCTTTGAAATACAGATAATGCTTTGAGTTAGCTTAAGTTGTCGCTCAAGTTAGTTCCAAATGGTCTCTGTAAGGTTTAACTAGCAAGGCTGGCACTTTTGTATAAATAAAAAGAGAGTCTGACATGGAAAGGTAGACTGAGACACAGCATAAGGAGGAAGGAGAAAGCATCATATTGATAATGTTAAAGAGGCCTCAAATGGAAGTTTTCCAGACCGATGCCCTCGTTTGGGACAGTCTTCAAAGAAACTCAACATTAGCTGTTTTACATGGGTTGTGATTCTTAGTGGACTCTGGAGGAGTCCCCTGGCATCCTAACACTTGTTTGATTCACCACACAGTCTATTGCTCTTCCTGTGGCACAAGACCCTCTTGTTAGTAATTACTAAAGCACTGTCAAACCCCGCTTGCTTCTAAGATTTAAAAAGGCAATAAATGTAAATTGAACACAGGAAAGTTGTGGGGGGGGGCAACAACTTTTAACTTTTAGGCACTATATCAAGGTCTCTGCTTAAGGATGGTCTAGAACGGAGCAGCTTGTGGACTCTGAGGAGACCTCCCACCTTTTCTCCAGTTTTCCAGTTGACCTACCTTGTTTCAGAATAAGCCTTTCACCTCATGGACTGGCAGTGTTTATTGCACTGTTCCCTTACTGCCACCTTACAGGGCTTTACCACATGCATGGCCTTCCTCTTTGGTTACCCAGAGATCTAGGTCTTACCAGGATAGAAAAGTATGCTCAGAGTAAAAGGATATCTGAACATAGACACCATGACCCCAGGCACATTGCGACGTGCTGCAGTGGGGGAGTTTCTGTCATCTTATGAGCCAAAATGAAGATTTCATGTCACATAAGTCTGCTTCCTCACTCTTGGGGCTCTTATTGTAAGCTTAGTCGGAAACAAAGATTGGATATGTTTCTTCTGCAATATCCTCCACTTGCTGTACTAACCCACTTCCATACAATAAGAAAACAGGTTTTTTTTCCTAGCTTAGCAGTTTTCTAGACTTGATCAAGAGTTGGCAAAAATTCCACAGATTCTCACTACCTCTGTGAGAAATAATAACAGAAATAACCTCCACCTCTGTGATGCTCCTGGGCTCCCAGCTCGCCTTTCTTCCCTTACCTAACACACTCTCCTGGCAGGATTCAGTACAGCTCAGTAGTGCAACACATTGCAGCCACGCTTAGTGCAATCAAAACAAAACAACAAGAGAGACAGAGAGACAGAGACAGACAGACAGACGGGGGGGGGGGGAGGAGAAGAAGAAGAAAGAGAAAAAAGATCCCACAAATGAAAACAAAAACAACTAAAAAAAAAAAGATTACAGACTCAAAGGTCAACCATAAATAGCTCTTGAAGGTGAGCTACAAAAGTGGAAGCAGGCCTCGCCTCACACTTCTGTGACTCACCTCTCTGTTGCCCTTGTTTGTTTCGGCTCAAAGGAGAGAAACAACCAGTTTGTACTTCTGTATTATTCTGTAAAACATTAAGCCAATAGGCAGAAAAGGAAGGCCTACGGTTGAGTTGAAATCAAGGGTATTAGAGGAGGGAAACATCTATTGAATGCAAAGGTCAGTAGTGCTTCTTAATGATTTTATCATGTCAGCTGACTGGTGCTAAGGGAGATGGGGTCGGGAGGAAGATAGCAAGCATTCCTGTGTCCTGAAACTCAGGTCTACATTTAACAGTCCTGGGCCCTTCTTTGTGAGTAGCAGAATCAGCTATTCTTCAAAGGCTACAAGCAGCAGCCACCTTCCACCCATAGGTCCACCTTCTGGATGGTTCTCTTTCCTCCTGCCATTCTTTGATTTTTTTTTTTTTTGATTGTTTGGTTTGCCTGGCTACAGAGATACAGATCCATATCCACATACAAAGAAATTTGCCAAGGCCTCTCTCACAATGATAGGTTTTAAAATTGGCACAAATAACTTCATGCAAAAAAGTAGAACTATTAAATACAAAGTGAATTATTATACTAGGATGCAGATTCTGCATCCTAACCTCTTCCTGTATTATTCAGTTAAAAAAAGAAAACATCATTAGTGGGATTCCTTACAGACTTCTTCCTGCAGGTTTACAAAATTACTCGAGTGACTCTGAAGAAGCCCCTGGTACGTGGCAACCCTCCGGAGTCTGTCTCTTCAGGGCATCTGGGCTCTCCCTGTGCACACGTGCTTCTGCCTCACTGCTCACACTCACACTCACATGCTGGAGCTTGAGGGGAACAGAAAAAAACAAGGATGTTTGGCATCTTGGGGCTTTAAAAAACAAAGCAACTGTAGATGTCCTCTGTCATCAGCTTCTTCCCTGTTTGCTGTGATGGGTGTGGATTTCTGAGAGACTCTGTGTTCATCGATTCTGACAACCACAATTCTTTCAACAACGGTGCACAGATGAATCTTAATTAGATATGCCTAAGCAAATTATCCTTAATGTATACTTCAATAGGCTCCTCTTGAAACCTGAAGTCTAAGTCATTGGGAGTAAGGATGAAATTTAACTGCTCAAGCATCTTTGGGAACTTTTTCCTGACTCTCTTGCAGACTTCAAGCCAAGATGTGTTCCATGAAGCGCAAAGAGTAAAATAGCTAGCTTTGTTTTGAAAGGTTCCCTAGCTGTGAGCTGAAGCACTTCAGACTATTACAAAGCCTTATCAAAGTCTAGTATGGTTTTGGTCATCTGGATGCATACATCACATGTGTCCTGGAGGGCGGATGAGGTGCAAACTGGCCAAGGATTTCTATAACTTCTTCAGATAGTCTTGATAGATGGAGAGAAGCCATGAATCACAGAGGAGTAGAGTTGTATTATTTCTCAGATCCATCACAGAGAGAGATGAGGAACCCTGACAGGACCAGTGAGATCATTCTTTGGTAACCCCAAGAATGGGTTTTAGGATTTTAGAACTGAATTCTATTTGGGTCCATTGTGTTAGGCCATCCCCTCCACCCCACCCCACTTCCCTTCTGTTCCCTTAACTGAAATTGCATTTATTTCCCACATTTGAGCCAAAAATGTAAATTATAACACAAAAGCCAGGTTATAAAAAGGTTGCCAAGCTATCTGTAAGCTAAGCTGAGCTATACAGAGCACGCTTTGACAAGGGACTACGACCCCTTTCCCAGTGTTAATTTGTTGTTTTCCTCTTTTGTGATGCTAGTCATGGATGGGTGAATGCTGGTGGCCTGGAGATTTCCTACTTACTAACATCTCAGTGCCAGGGAGGGGCCTTAAGAGTAAGGTGAAGTGGGTGTTGCCACGTTTAAGACCTTAGGGCCATAGAGAGCTTAATGTTACCACGACTGACATCCCTACTACTGGGAAAGTAGGTAGACCAGATGACTTGAGTATTTTACTAATGCTTCTTCTTTTTCCTTTCTGGGAATTCTAGATACTCACAAGAAACATCCAAATAAAAGAAAATAAATTTGTCCCCAGCTTTATTCCAAAAAGGGTTTGGGGAGGGCATGATGATCTGAAGTATAAGATCAATGGCTTTCATCAGTGGCCAGCTCCATTCTTTGGCCCCAGACCTGTCAGTTTAGGTAAAGATAGTTTTTCCTTCAAGGACTATGTTCTGTTTTAACTATTCCATCCCCAAACTGCAGAAAGTATTTCCTTCTCAAAGCTCTAAGTGACAGCAGAAAAGGAAGATAAGACTTCCACGAGAAATGACCCTTGATGGGAGACTGAAGGCTTTCCTAAGGGGCAGAAGACTACTCTGGGGTAGAGGACAGTCCCCTGACATACGGGGACAGCATCAAATCAGAGAATCAAAATATTTCCCTAGCTTAAGAAGAAAGACACAAAGGAAAACAAATCAACAAACAAACTATAAAATACACATTCCTCCAGTTTCAGATTTCTATGAAGTTATAATTATGCTTAAATCAAGGTTTACAGATAGCAGACAACTGTTTTAATGTGTGTAAGCATTGTCCCTTTGCTTTGCCATGTTTCACTTTCTTTGAAGGAATTGCATCCATGCACACATGTCCTAATGTCCAGTGCAGAAAAGAAACTTGTTTGCTACCAGCTTCAATTCCAGAACACTTCCTAATCTATATTCACAAAAACTAAAACTATCTAACTGTAAAATGAGATGCAGGTTTTCTGAAATGTGTTGGGGATGGGGTATGCACACTTTTTTTAAAAGTGAATAAAAGAAGAAAAAAATCACTTTCTAATCTCTCAAATATCTACTATAGTGTTTCTGACCATTATTTTTGCTGCATTAGCTACTGTTCGGGCTGTTGGTGCTCTCGACAGCTATCAGCTTGCAGAAACAGGAGGCCATGAGCAGTAAGAACTCACGCCCTTGAGCCTCTAGAATATTAGACAGGATTTAGACATTCATCTGTGACTTAAGAGGTTGTGGTGAGAAATTCTGGGTCTCAGGGTTGGATTGATTTGAGAACTTGAAGGAACAATGGCAAGAAGGTGGCCTGGATCAACCGGACCAACAGAGATCTTCCTGACCCAGCTCTCTCCCATTCCACACTGTACTTGAGATGATAGTGTTTGGTGATTCGGAAGAGTCTTATATGCCTTCAGAAGGCAATGCCAGAGGGCAAGAGAGCTTTAGATACTGAATACTTTCAAAAGAGATGGCTGGAGCCCAAATGGAAAAAGAAAGAAGCAAGGGTAAAACTTTGGGGGAGGATATAGGAAGGTAAAGTCAATCTTCAGTGATTCGAACATTGGCCTAAGACATGGTGGCCTCCTGCTAGATGCCTACCTCAGGAAGGCTTTTGAATTTGACATTTATCTCATTGCTCTCTGTGGGAAATTGGATTAAGTCAAAGTCTGGATCAAGTCTCAAGTCAAGCAACAATATTTTCATATGAAGTGTGGATTCTGAGTATCAAGGTAGAGCAAGAAGTGAGTGCTTGTGTACTCCAAATTGTGTCTTAGACTCTCCATCTTCATATAAGCAGAGAGGCAATGTAGCACAGTGAGTCAGGGCATTGTGCTAAAAGGTCACTGTGAACTGACACTGCAAGTATCCCCAGAGGGAGACACCTATAATGACTTCAGTTTTCTTCACCAATGTTCTAGAGATCAGACAGCTATAACTGGAATGAACCCTAGAATTATGGCCAAATAACATAGTAAGTATTTATAAACTGAGTATGATATTTATAATTTAATATAGTACCTATTTAGTCTTGTTCTTGATTTTTTAACACTTAATAAGTTTATATCAATTTCTGTTTTAAAGCAGGCATTTGATAAACTTATAGATCCTTTTATTCTTTAATAAATTATCCCTCAAAGTTTCAGACCAACAAATATTTGGCTTTTCAAAGTGTAATACATGAAGAAATTCTCTCAAACTTTTCTTACAGTATGTTTGAGTGGAAGAGGCTTTTGGCTTGAATAGCTACCAAAGTTATTTTGAAATGGTATCTCTTTCTTCATATTCCTGTAAATCTCGTATCTAGCAAACATGTCATTAGCTAATATTAGCACAAGAAGATATAATCAACAAGGGAGGTTTTTTTTTCCTCCCTCAGAAATTGTCTACTCATATCAAGAATCTGAAAACTGTGGTTTTAAAAAAAGAAAAGAAAATACTTGTCTTTGGTTTAATGTAAAGGTGAGAGGAATTAATGATCTCAGCTAGTACAGTTGACATTTAAAACTCTGACTCAGGTCCTCCTACTCTCAGATACTGACAACCTTTAAAATCTGAAGCTGAAACGAAGACATGCTTCATTCTGCCTACGAGTCTCAAGTTTATGAACTCATTTAAAGAAAGATGCTAAGAGGAGTGGTAGAAGAAATTCATGAACAGTTAGGGGTCATAATGTAAGATTTTCAGGGTGGGGCAGTGAAAAGATGATTGGGTAGTCTAATGTCATCTTTAAAAAGAAGTAAGAAATGAGAAAAAATTTGGTAAGAAAGAGAAAGCAAGAATAACGGAGTAGGGACAAGCTACCTTGTGCCTGATCACCAAAGGGATAGCCTCACTACCATGCAGTTCACACTCACACTTTCCCTCTGACATGTCTTTCATTGCGAACAGATGCTACATAAGTAGTTTCCTACCAGACTCTAGTTTAGCATCATCAAAGGAGACTAGGAATGGAAAGTTCCTTAATGAATGTCAGGCTTTACAAGTGGAGGATGCTGAGGAGAGTTTGGATGGGTTGGGGGCAAGAGACACACTGGATAGACACAGCAGAACGTCATGAGACTCAAAGCTAATGATTGACAAGGGAAGATTGAAAGAGAGACCGGTATGTTCACACTGAGAAGCCTAAATATTGGTCCATCATGGGGAGGGTTTCCATTGAGTTTTATGAAAAGCTGTCATCATTTGGTCCTGAATTAGAATGTGGAGAATGAGGCCGGGTTCAGCTGGCTTAATTCTGATTTCCAGGCTTTCAGTGGAAGAGCTGGGGCAGCTGAAGAAAGATCCTTAAAAAAACACCTGGAAGTGCTTCTGTCAGAAGATAGGCTATCTGATCTCTGAATGCCCATGGTGGCCTGACTAAAGAAGAAAGCAAGTAGTGATGCTAAGGGTCAGGTAACCAAGAGCCACCCACTTACAGATTCCAAAGGCCAAGAATGTCATATATGCTTTCAAGTTCTGTCAATAAAAAGTTCCCAGAAATGTGGTTTTACTTTAAAATAAATCTCTTGGGGAAAATCAACAGTGTTATTATTGCCAAGATGCCTCCAGGGAAATGCTGAAGACTAATGAAAACAACAGCAAGCGATGAAGAGAGAGAGCAGACCCTGTAGGATCAATACTGAGAACCAATGTTTGAAGATACAGTTGGGACAGCATGGCATTTCCCTGTCTTTGCTTCTCACCAAAGCAGCCCTTTGGAAATGCAGCTTATGACAGCTGGTCAGATCATGTGATGGACAAGCAGCTCCTTGGTTATATTCTATTGAAGCAAATACAGATGATGGCAGTCCTATACAGGAAGATCACAGATATGTTCATATGCACTTCTGTTGTTCTTCGGATGTTAGCAGGGTCAGCTAAACAAGATCATGTGGAATATGAACTTCTTGGTATTAGCCACAGCAAAATAATTTTTAAAAAAGTTTAAACAGTTTTCACTTGACTATGTGTGCTATGTTTGAGCTTAAAAAAAGTTCTAAAATCTTGTAAAGACAATACTGAAGCTGATAATATAAAAGGCATAAGAGAGCAATAATGGTCATTAAATGCACCAGATTAACTGCAGCAGGTGGTGATGGGTGATATATGTGAAGAAACAATATTTCAATAAACTGATGATCATATGGCAGATTCAAAGTTAAAATGAATATAATGTAATATATTTCAATATAGAGCTGTTATATATAATGTGTATGTTCTAGGTTTCAGAAACACTGCAATGTAGTGTATTGTACTTAAGTAAGCATACCTAAATAGTAACCATAATCTTCCACAAAGTCACTAGTACTGTTAATTAAAACAATAAAGACAAAAAAAAAAAAGAAAGAAATGAAGTTTTTTCCAGTAAAAAGAAATTCCTGTGGTTACGGTCACAGATTTCTTTTGGATACAGAAAGACAATATACATTTTAAAAATAATAAACCAAAAAAAATAGTTGCAATGGTAAGTAGCCTTACTGCATGAGGAAAGGGAAAATGTCACTAAAACACAAGAGGAATGAAAAGTCCTCTGAATTCTGTAAAGCAGAAAATAATCTACATATCAAAAGGAAGGAAGGAAAGAAGGAAGGAAGGAAGGAAAGAAGGAAGGAAAGAAAGAAGGAAGGAAGGAAAGAAGGAAGGAAGGGAAGAAAGAAACTGTCTAGTAATAGAGAGGCATGGAAATGAGAAAACTAAATCCAACTGTTCCCAGGTCACCAAGCCATCAAGAGTAACGTATGAAAGCTAAGTCCAGTCATTCACTATATTATGCTAGAGTAGCACTCTACTTTAATGTCTGACATGGGCGAGAGCCATTGATTCTTAGAGATTGCCCTCAAGATACTCCCTGATATTCTATTGGTTTGCTAGACATGGTAAACAACCTATTCCTGGAAAGACTTGGGTGAAGGCCACACTGGTTTCAGGAGACTCAGCTTGTGAATGGTAGTGATGTTCTGTAGGTGCAGGCAGCTTCTGGGAGCTTCAGTTGGAGAGTAGGACTCCCATGTAGTTCCTGTGTGTGAGCACACGCTGGGAGTTGGGACTTCATGCCTGGGGCTAGATTTATCTATGAACTGTAGAACCATGTTCCTTCTCTAAAGCCTCAAAGGTTCTAGAGAGGTCAGGAATAGTCTTTGTGCTCTGGTGTAATCCTGGGATGTTTGAGTGTCACCTGCCTGGCTAGGTCCTCTCCTCTGGGAGTCCTATGAGGTGGCCTGGATGGCTCCCTCTGGTCTGCTTCTAGTTGAGTGTGTGTACCCCACCCTCTTCTGGAGGAAAGCAGCCTGTCCCTGTGGGTTTGCTGTAGAGCCAACAAGCTGCCTTTGTTTCTCCCAACTCTGAAATGCTACAAAAAGCAACAGAGTGGGCAGGTGACTGCTTCCTGGGAAGAAAGCCATGAGTCTGAGCACAATGGTAGGAAGAGGCAATTGTATCTACGCACCAGAAACTCTGCCGTGTGTGCTTCATTTGAGAGATGCACACACACTCAGACAACATAAATAGACATAAACATACAAATATGCACGGTCATGTGCACATACATGTGCGCACACATACACACATTCACCAGTAAATCCACAGAAGTATAGCATTTGTTCAAGTTTTTCCTCAAGGGGCTATACACAAACTACTGATGGTTGGGCTACTTCTGAATGCTGTAAAGCCTCATCACAGATAGCAACAAGGTATCAAACAAGGTATCAAAGGTATTAACCAAGGTAACAAAGCAGAGAGCAGGGATATGCATGGTGTCGGGCCTTTGACTCCTGCTGGAAATTCTCAAGTGTAGGCTGCTGTCACTGGAGAATATGAATGAAGTTTTGTGGTACAAGCACCTCACACCATGTGTGCACACGGATAAGGTGCACTCACAGATAGACATTCTGGACAGCAGCTGTGACAAACTGGATGGGTTAAGCCACTTTTGTTATTAGCATCTGTGTGCAAATGACAGTTAAGCTTTGGGCTATAACAACTGTCACAACAGCAGTAGAAACAGATGTCTCCTGTGGGGTTCTTTTTCTCTATGCCTTAGGAGTATCAGGATCATGTAAGCACTCTGAATCAAGAAACTTCTCAGTCTGAAAGAGATCCAAGGAGAGACTTGGACTGTTTTCAGGCATTGCTGAAGCTAGGATTTCATGTCTAGGGCTAGAGTTTGTCTATGATCTGCAGATTATGCATCTTCATTAAAGATGTGAAAATTTTGATTTTGCATTTAAACAAAAGCTCACAAGCCAAGTCAAATGTACCTCAAAACTGAGGTGGGACAGAGTGTAGTCTGAAGCGATACAATCTCTGTAGAAAGAGAAAGCTGTATTTTGGGATTGGGCTCCCTGTTGAGGAGACATTTAAGAGCCATCCAGGCACCTGTGATTATGTTTAACAGGACTTGCTACTTAGCAACATGGTTATTTTACATTCAGCCTCGACTTACCAAAGAAACAGAGCAGACAGGAAATTGCTGCTTCCTGAAAGCAGCCAGTTCTGTACAAGTTTGGTGCCTCCCAGGAAGTCACTGGTTCCATAGTTCTCAGTCATGAATAGAGCTTATTTTTGTGATTATGAAACCATTACAAACTAAGAAATGTCCCTATCTTCACAGCCTTTCATTTTCTCTGTGTGTGTGCCTGTGTGCTTGTGTGTGTGTGTGTGTGTGTGTGTGTGTGTGTGTGTGTGTGTGTATTGTCTGCTTTCCTCCAGGGTTTCTAACTTATGGCAATAATCCTATAACCTAATGGTTTCTTGTGAAAGTTCCTTAGCTGGGGTTATGCCAGTAGTCTGTGGAGCATAGATAGAGCCTAAAGAAACTCTGGGAGAAGGGCAGCAGTCAGTCAGCCATATGTTAAGATTCTTGCTCCAGTCCTGGGCCTTTTCTAGTCTTCCTTCCATGAGGAGGAGACATACAGTTCTGAAAAAAATCTTGTGCCCTGCAAGCCTTCGCTTTGCCTCTTCACCTGAGAGAGTGGGGACTAGCTCTATAGCCCCAAGAGCACTCCGGATACCTGGTGATGCACATCACTTCCTGTTGTGGATTCAGTGTTCAAGCAGAAAAGCATCTTGAGAAACTTAAAGAATTCCTTGGGTTATTTTGCTTGGGTTGGTGATCTTGCTACCCAGGGCTAGAAATGATGATGCTTTGGATTAGTAACTGGGCAGTTTTATAGGAACACAGTCAGCCTCATGTGCATGTTTAAGATGTATTGGAAATGATAACTCTGCACACAAAGCCCTTGGGAATATTTAAGTACTTTCACGTGCTTCTGGGGCATCCTGAGCACCAGAGCAGAGGTTGCTTTTGAAAGTTTGCCCCATGCCACTACCTATTTCCAGGGCACTTAAGAGAACAGTCCCTTTTTCTTATGAAAACACAGAATGAAAGTTGCCAGGGTCCCAGTTGGAAAGTTATGTCCAGTCCCAGAAAGCCAGCAGCTGGGTCAGCCCTAGCACTGTCCCAGAAGACTGGGAGTCTGGAGCTGGGAGGCCCTTGGGTAGCTTTGCTTTTTTTTTTTTTTTAAAATCTATCCAATAGGGCGTCTATTGAAATTCTAGTGTCCCCTTTCTTTTGTTTGTCACCAACTCACATGGTTCTGTCTTTAGTGTCCTATTTTTCTTTTCTGTCTTTTTTTAAAAAAAAAAATTCTCTCCCCCCCCCGCCCCGGGGAGGGGGGGGGAGAGACAAAATTGGCCATTTAAATAAAGTTCTTTTCTAATGAGTAAAGAGGTTTCTCTGAGCCAGAAATCACTCAAAAGAAAGTCTGCTGACCCTACCCATGGAACAGGCTAGAGGTTTCCCTAAGTACCTCTTGCCAAACTTCCTAGCTTTGTGATTGGATGTTTTCTGGTTTAGTATTGTTGGGTACTGAATACATTTTGCAATTCTTTTGTTCTCTTCCCCAGAGCTTCCATTACCCTGGACTTCAACTCATTACTAAATTAAAGAATTCTTTTTAGAGGGTTTCTTTTAAGAGTCAAGTCACAGCAGAAAGGGCACCCACCCTCTGTGTTCTCTTTCCTCCCCAAGGCATCTCCTGTCTGCTCCTGGGCTATACCTTTTTGTTTCCTTAGCTGCAGCTGCACACTGGTTAGGGCAGCACTGGCCTGATATGCTCTTCTGTAGAACCACATACCTCTCATGGCTGACCCTAACTAATCAAAACAACTCCCTCTGCAACATCAGGGGAAGGCTCAGAATGGGCATTATCTGCTATGCATCCTTGTCAGATTGTCCTCCCTGGTGTCATTCCTCAGGACAACAGGAGTTGGGGAGGTAGGGGTATCTTAGAGGATTGCAACAAGGAACTTTTCTGTATTTTCCTGGGGGACCTGAGGGCTTTGATGAGGCACACACTTCGGTTTAACTTCTATGCTGAAAGAAAACAGTGCCTTGGGGCATAAGCAGGCCATATGATGGTGGATGGTATGTGAGATGGACGCACAGCACACAGTAGACCCTGACAGGGAGAGTGATGTGAAACAGGCATGCCCAGAGGAGACGCTTGCTCTCCAGTCTCAGACAGACTCTCCCTGCTCATGGATTGAAAAGAGTTTTCTTGGTCCTTACATGATATTATGATATACAATAGAGTGTCTCTTACTTACAGAGACAGAAGGTAAGTCCAAGTCTTTCTAAAGTCAACAGGTACTGTGACCTCCTAGATAAGGGAGAGAGGAATGGTAGCATCTGGGGCATGAGCCAGGATTACTTACCACCCTACCTCCTGGCAAAAAGACCTTGGATGGGAGAGTCTGCGGAAAGGTAAGTTCACAACAGTGAAAATACTTCTATAAAGATTTTCATTTAGGATTATTGGGTGTGAGGGGAGGGTTGTTTCTTGGTTATTTGTTTTTGTTTTTTGTTATAGAGCTGAATCATATCCTTTAGTTCTAATTATTGTCTTTTGGGGGTATATTTTACACACTTAGGGGCTCTTTTTTTGTACAAATGCTGGTACTATTTTGGTTTTGTATTTAACAAATTCCTTGTTAAAATCATAGATTGATTAAAAAACATTATTCTAGTGTTCTTTTGCATACCAGTTCTTGTTCCCTAACCTTCTCAAAAGGTCTTCTGCCTGTGACACCTGCTTCCATCATGTGTGAGTGTCCATGTGTGTGCATGCATACGAGCACAAGTGTTCTTGAATACTAAAAGGACCTTTTTTTTTGTTTTCTAGTTTTAAAAGAACTGATAGCATCCCATCATAAAAACTATAGGACTGAAAACCAAAAAAAGGCAGTCTTCCTCATCTTCTCTTTCTATGTGTGATTGTGAGAGAGCGAGTGTGCGTGGGCAATCAATCCTGGGAGCACCTGCAACTTTCTGAGTAGGTGCAGACTGGCTTATCTTCTACACTGCAGTGCAGTTGGAAAGCAGCCCTTGAGAGGCCAGGTGTCCAGCACCAGCACTATAGAAGGTTCTTTGCGTTAGAGCTCTGATGGGTGTCAACAGAGTGTCCTTCCATTCTAGAAAGCAGTATTGTAGGTTGGGATATGTTTGGGGTGAAAACAGTAGGAATGAGCCTGTACAGTAGGACCTGACCAAGACTTCCTGAGGGAGTCTCACACGTTTTACATCTCCCCACACGTTTTATAGGGGAAGGATGAATCTCAGAGTTTCAAATCACCTGGTATTGCTTTCTTTCTTTCTTTCTTTCTTTTCTTTTTTTCTTTCTTTCTTTTTTCATACTCTACAACAAGTGTTGAATTTTTAACCCAGTTGTTTAGCTTTTTGACAACGGCACATCAACATTGAGACAAATAGGATTCTCTCAGATGTAGTAAGCAGATGGAAGTGTAACCTACTGGCACTCAAGGTAAGTTTTCCCAGGAACAGTCTGAGTTCTGACTACTTTACTGAGGTTTGACTAGAGACACTACTTTCAATGTGCTTCCGTCAACACTGAGGATACCCAAAGCTGGACCTTGGCTTTCTTTTCCTTGCTTTATATGATGAGTGATTTCATGTCTTTTTTTTTTCTCCAGATTAAGAAAAAAATATCACAACATCAGTTTTCCTCTTCCTGATGGGTTGGTTAAACGACTCATTTTTTGAACTATCCAATTGATCCCATGAGTTATTACTTAACGCTCCCTCTATTGGTGGTAAAGAACATTAAGTCACTCCTGCCTTCCAATATTAACAACAGCAAAAACAGCAGGGGGTAGGGTAGGGAGGACGTCTGCATTTCTGAAGCTAATTTTTAAAACAGATCACACAAGTTTTTTGGGTGTCCCCTTCTTAGAAATCATGATAAATGATACTCAGTAGTCAGTTACCCATCCAAATCCACACTACAACTTCTAGCAAAACATCCACTGAATTAAGCACCAAAAGACCAACTTCAACGCCACAAATACTCCAGTTGCACAAACTACTAAACATCACAAAGAACTTATAGAAAAGATCCAAGTTAACCAATTGTCTAAAATATATGAATAAAACCAATTTAGTCATTATAGAGTTGCTTGCCTTGGAAAATTTTCCCTCGTTTGCTGCATTTTTTTTTAAAAAAATAAAATGCTAATGGGAAAATTAGGAGGAAAATTGAATTAAAATGTAGAGCAATTTAGAAAAGAAAATCTCTTCTCTCTTTTTTTAAAATGTAGTTTTGTGTTTCTGTGTTATTGGAATAGTTACTTTTCCTTTTAAGTGTGCTAAAACATGGCCCGTCATGAATTTACTTAGTGAGTATTAGTTAGGTTTAAAAAGTTCTATTTTTTTTTAAAGCTGGAATCCCTTCAGGATACTGTATATAATTGGAAAATCTGATGATTTCTTGATCAAGACCAAAGAGGGAAATCCCAACTAGAAAGAGCACCATCTGGGATGATGCTGGAGCCTCATGGCCTTCTGAAAGCCGGATGTTAGCACAGAGAAACTGTTAATTTCCAAAAAAGCAAGAGTCACTAATCAACTAAAGGATGATCGTCCTACTCAGCCCTGTCAGCCATGGTGGAAAGAGTCTGAGGCTGTGAAAGGAAGAAAGGAGTTTTGGCATCAGCGCACTGTGGTTTGTAACAGGCTTCTCATAGGATGCTCACAGGATGAGTGGAGAGGGTGAGGAGGCAGGGCGGAGGCATGTGGATTCCTTCTCCTGGTGGGCCATAAAGGAAATGAACCTGGGTCAAGATCTCTAGACCACTAGCGTTTCACCAGAGAAAAAAAGTAAAGTTACTGGAAAACCTAGAACCCTAAGAGCTCAGTGAAACTTTGGAGAAGTAAGAAATCTTCTAAAGGAGCATGTCCCTTCCATGACAAAGGGTGGAATTCTAGATGGATGGGTGATTACTATGCAGTGAAGCCACTTAAGCTTGCTAGAAGTCAAAGATCTATGCATTACAAACAGAGCAGCAGTTGAAATTACAGCAGGGTGGGCGGGCCTTGGAGACCCTCAGCAACCCAGGCAATACTTTAAAATAATAAAAATTAAGAAAAAAAATATGAAGAAAATATCCTTCCTCTCTTTCAAATATAACTTTAGTTGCCTTTTATTCTTTCTATCTGGAAGCAGTATCACTAACCTTAACAGTCTTGACTTACCAAAAAATATATATATGTGTGTGATGAAGTCAAAGGGAGCGGTGGCAGTGTATGCAAAACCAAAATGAGAAAAAAAAATCACTTTTAACAATCTCACTTTTTTGTTTTTTTTTTACACAAATACTGTTGTAAATATATTAAAAAAATCAGCATTCTATCTGGTAAACATCACTTTTGCCCCTCTATAAATTTTTGAATTAAAAAAGCCTCAAGAACTTTTACTGTTCCCCCCACCCTCCATTTCTCTTTCTTTTTCTCTTCCACAAGAATATATCCTGACACTTTTTTTTTTGCAAAGATTGTTGGAAATAATCCTTCTCATGTACCTAGAAACATAGGTGCAAATCTGTAATCTTTGTTTTATCTGCACTCCTGCCTTTCATGAAAGTCCCTCTTGATTGTGCTGGGGCTGTAGCTCAGCCAAGACACTGAATAAATACGTTAGATAGCCACTGTTGCGCGATGCTTGTCCAAGTCTTCCTGGCGGCTGCTGAAAGGGGCGGGGATGCGGAGGATGTGGGCAGGGCGTGTGGACCAGGCCGACCTCCGGGAGAAGCCTGCCACACTGCTTTTCCCCACACCACTGGGCTCACTGCCCCTCCTATCCCAGAGCCCTTTAATGAAATCAGACAGCGTGGTAGGTGGAAACAGCAGGGCCTTTCCTCTGGGTTTTCAACCAGAAGTGATATTCCACAGTTTAAACTGCTTACTGTGAAGTCCAAGTGGCCAGAATTGTGAACTGTCCACTGAAACACTGTGAGCGGTGTACTTAAAGACAGCAGGCCTTTACATCTCATAATAAATTCTGTAGTGCTCTTCACGAGTGGAAAAACAATTTTTCTTTTTTTTTTTTAACATTTTTTAAAACTTTTTTAAAAGATTTTTTTGTTTGTTTGTTTTTTTTTTGTGTGTGTGTGTGGTTTTTTGCTTTTTTTGTTTTGTTTTGTTTTTTGTTTGTTTGTTTTTTGTTTTTGTAAAGAAGGGTTGTATTTAGAGGCCAGTAGCTAGAGATCCAACCAGTGGACCTCTTGAAGCACTACCAGGCCTTAAGGCCACCATCCAAGGGAGACTGGGAAAAATATTATCCACCCAAGTCCCCGGAAATGTAATGTACCAGCAGGCAAAAATCAGTTCTTCATGTAGTACAAAATGAAACGGAACAAAAACAAAATCAGAAAGTAAAAATGAAACCAAAACATTTCTTAAATTCTAGTGCCATAGCTTTTTGTCTGTTTGTTTGTTTGCTTGTTTATTTCTTTTGTTGTTGATTTGTTTGGTTCATAAGAAAGAGAGAAAGGTACTACTTATCCGTCAGACACATGCATCCTCATGTGGTCGTTGAACTGCTCGATTTGGTCAAACTTTGCTGGGCAGACGGAGCAGACGTAAGTGGTCCCCTCTGTGCAGGCCACCACGCCTGGTGGACCTGCGCGGGCACCCGGCGGTGTGCCTGCGGGAGGGGTCCCGTTGCTGGCACTGTGCAGGGCCACGTGTCGCTCCAGCAGGGTCTTGTGGGAGAACTTCTTTTTGCAGATGTAGCACTCATAGGACTTCTCCCCGCGGTGCAGGCGCATGTGCACATTGAGGGAACTCTTCTGGGTGAAGCGCTTGTTGCAGATGCTACACTGGTAAGCTCTCACTCCTGTATGTGTCACCATGTGCTTGATAAGGTAATCCTTCAAGGAGAAGGAGCGCCAACAGATGCTGCACTGGTGGGGCTTCTCACCTGGTGATGTAGGAAGAGATAGCAAGCAGGACAGAACAAGACACAGCCAGAGTGGGAGAATGAGAGACAGAAAAACAATACAACAGAAAAGAAAAACAAAAAGTAAAAAAAAATGATTCTTTCATGGATCACCCTTGATTGGAAAGATCTAGGCCTCTCTGGCCTCCTTTTCAGAGCAAGATTGTTTTAAGAATGCCAGGAGAGTCTAGAGTTTTCCATTTCCCCATGACCAAAAACTACTCTCTTGTTAAGTAACAACAACATGCAATCACCCAATTCTTCAAAGGTCATTTGGAAGAAAAACCAAGAGGTTACTTTATAAGAGTAATTCTCAGTACCATTATCAAAGATTTACATATTTCCAGTTAATACCAGCAAACAGATATGAGTCAAGAGAAATACCTTTGGAGGGAGGGGTTTGCTCTAATCATTGTGAAGTGAGAATATTGGCTGTATAACCTGAGTCTTTTCGGAAAGTCTCCATTACCACTATTCGGCCTAGTAAAGGCACACGTTATTGACTATAGGTCTGGGCGGTATCTGATAAAAGCCTTCCTGAGAACGAACTGGCTATACTATGTTGACAGCACTGTCCTGCAGATTGACCTCGCTGGCTGTGACAGCTGAATGGAAGGTGGACAACCATTGAGTCTTGGGCCTTGTTCAAGCATAGGCACTGACACACTGTGTGCCATCTTAACAACTCACCAAGAGTCTCTGAGGTACACTGCCCTGCTTACCTCACTGTGATGGTGTTGACATGAAATACATATGGAATCACTTTGTAGACCACCAAGGGCGGTGTGGGAATATCTGCATGGCATTCTCATTACAAGGCTACATCCTTCCCCCATTAAATGGTTCCATATGCTTTTTGAACTTGTAGGTCAATTTCTAAAATAGCATTTTCTGTCTATTTTTTTTTCTTAGCCAGCTGGCACAGCCCTTTTTTCTTGTGTATTTACTGCTTTGTCTGCCATTGGCTCTGAAACCAAATAATCTAGCTACTTGAAAATAGTAAGGTAAGAATAGTCACTGGATGATGACAAGGGGGACCCCTGAAAGTCCATGGGTCTGGGACATCACTTTGGATGAATGTTTAAAACACTTGCTTTTTTAAAAAAAATCAATATTGATTCTCAGCACTTGCTGTCTTCTGATTTTGACAGATGACAAAACCTCTCTAAAGTGTAGATCTACCTCCTCCCTCTTATTACTGACAGCCCAAAGCAGGCACTTGCCTCAGGGTGCCTAAAGCCCCAAGCCTGAGCCCTTCTGAGGAATGTGCAGCAGGCCAAGGGATATACTCTTTAGGCTTAAGTTAATTCCCACTTAAATACAGGCCTTGACTCTTCTCATTTTTCCATTCTGAAGGAGACTGGTGTATCATGGTAAGAATATGGATAAAACAAGCGCTCATGCCTACCATGCCAGGCTCTGGATGGACTGCTTCATATTTATGTCTAATGGAACTTTCTCTAATTCGACAGTGTTCCTGGCATTTCTAACATAAGGGACCTCGAATGAAAGTATGGAGTACAGGATCCTAGGGCTAAAAGAGAATAACTTAATTTTTAGATTAAAAATAGGAAAATCTGGGGAAGGCTTATTGCTAAGGAGCTCAGCCTATACATAGTGTTTACATTTGTAAAGTTTTTGTATATGAGAGATTCCCTTGGAGACAACTATGCACAGTATCTTTAGTTGAGGCACTGCTGACAGCTGTAAACATGCTTGCGATTCAGCTGGTCTTTGCTGTCCTTGTGTTCTCCGCATAATTTATAGTGACTATGTGAGGCTGGTCAACTATCTCTTAAACCGAGTCCACCTGTCACGGGAAGTGCGAGTGTCTTAAATTGCAGATGCTATTTTGGCCTGTTAGGAAGAGGAAACTGTTAAAATGCTCTTGTTGTTTGAAGTTCACCTTCTGACTGCTTCTCCTCCAGGCAAGGGCATCAATCAAGGCTCTTTACTTTCACACCCTTCTAATCCCACTACAAATTGATTCTTCACAGTGGTCATCTCCTCCTCTGCCCCATATATACGTAGGTTGTTTGTATGCATGTAGTATGGTTATGTCAGTAATTATTTGTGTGACCCTGGGCTTTTTAAATGTTTTCATCTCTCTGGGTTTGTTTTGCCTTCTGTAGGCGATAAATTGGACCACGCACTTGTGATGGCTCTGTGGATTTAGTGGTCTTCATCTCAGGGTGGTCAACACCCCCCAAGGTCTCCAGTCCTGACCTTGTCAGCAAATGACCTGAGGGCAACCTGCTTAATCACTCAATGCTTGGAAAGTCCCACATTTTTAAATAAGACAAAGTACCCAGCTGTCTGCCCTACCTCAGGAAAATGGGGTGCTGTTAATGAGCAAAGTGTGAGCAAGGCACCTAGGCGCTGGTCAGAGGAAGGTCACTATAATTACCGCAGTGCTGGAACAACGGGTTGAGCATTTCAGGAACTGCCTGAATGACCTGGGTGTATTTTCATATCAGTCATCTGCCCACACTTGCCCTCCTTACATAGAAAGATTTGAAACAACATCCCTCAGCAGGCGTCATAACATTTCCTATCCATTTACTCCCCTACATATTACTTAGAGAAAACCTTAAAGGAAATGGGGCACTGTTCATGAAATGAGTGGTCTGTAGACTGTCACTCTGCAGGTGGAGAAATAAACAGTCACAGATGACTTTCTGGGTTGGAGCCTGAGGTTCACGTTCAGAAGTCTGGGTTGTTAGGAAGCGTCACAAAATGCAAAGAGGATATGTGAACCATAACATGAAGGGCATCGGGCACAAGGAGCCTCTTCACTTTAAAGTGATCCATTCTGGGGAAGGAGTCTGATAGAATTCCATTTCTTGGCTGAGTGATTTGGGCATGTTATCCAAGGTTTCTAAGTCTTGGTAGTGGTTCACAAAGTTCACAGGTGTGAACTTGTTTTGAAAATTAATGAGAAGGCACTTAGCACTGAGTATAGGTCATTTTAAGGAAAGCTAAACTGTTGTATCCAGCCGGCAGGGACTGTGAATACAGTAAACCATCTGAGAGATCTCTACACTGCACAGGAAAGTAGATCCAGAGTTAAAAAGAAGCCAAACCAAAGCAACAAAAACAATGTTTCAGATGCTCCCTAAAGCAGGCTGGTTTGCTGAAGCCAGTAAACAAAGGTGAAGCACATAGTCTACTCTTAGTTACACAGGTTAGTGAAACAGGCGGTTCCTTCCATACATTAACACACTGCTAGGCAGGATAATGCCTACCCTCTTCTTTGGGTGAGCATGGTGGGAGTGGTTGGAGGTGGGGGTGTCAGAAAACCAAAACAGGATGCTTGGTGAGTATAAAAAAAAGCAAGGAAGAGGAAGAGGAAAGAGAGGTGTTCTGGGAAGTACAGGTCCATTGAATGGAAAAAATGAAGACTGGACCAGAAAACAGGAAGAGGCTTAGTATGAACAATGGGAATGTGGTCAAACCCCATGAAATGGTGACTTCACTGGCTGCACAGTTACTCTTGGTGTCTTGTGAAGAAGGCATGGAGCAGTGGGACATGGATGGTATGATATGCTGACCTTTCTGCCTATTCCCTGCTGACTGTCTAGGAGGGATGGCCAACTGGGGACATACGTATTGACACTTCTGCGGCTCCTGGACAATGCAGATATTTTGGTGATAAGCAGAATTTTAAATATATAGGGGAACAGTTTCTTACATTATCTGACTTCTTACAGTATTGTGAATGGGGTGGATGTTAACACACCAGAAAATGGTATCTCCTGTTACTTTTGTGTTGACACCTTCAAGATCCCAACAAATGAACAATAGCCAAGAGTAAGATAAGCAAACTCCCCTACCACCATAAACAGTTAGTTCCTTGATCATGCTGGAAAATGCATGGTGTTTCTGTAATATATATTCCGATGTGTCAGCGATAGTTATAGCATTTATAGTCAAATGCTTCTGTATCTGTTACTTAATCCTCGGATAACTTATTATTAAGACCACCAAAGATTGTGATTCCAGTTCAGCCTAGAACTTAAAGCCACTTAGTTACAAAGTGGTAAAACTGAGGCTTTCCTCCTCTGAACACATATTCACCTTCTTGAGAGATTTAACAGTCCAGCTCCTATGTTGATGGTAATACCACTGTCTCGTGTCTCTCTAGTAGCCTATTGCTAACACGGACATGCCATTGCGATTACTCTTTTCCCATTGAATTTATGGCTGAAAAAGCCGAGTTTCCAAAGAAACAAGCAGAATTATCTTACGTGTAAAGGATATCAATGGGCTGAAAAACACCACCAACGGATGGGCTGTTGATCATATGATTCAGAAAAAGCCAAAGAACTATCATTTGTTGGTGAAAAGCCACAAGTGGGAATATAGATACTGCACAATATATTCTAAAGCTATTTTTTTTAAAGAAAGAAATCTAAAAGTCGTGCAGAGAAAAGAATGCATTTATGTATAAGTTCCTTGAATTAAGTTCTCCTGGAAAGCATGTCCACATTTTTGAACATTCATTTACATACTCACTCAACAAACATTTGCTAAGCAACTACATATGCTAGCCCATATTCATTTATAGATTTCTTTTTTTTTTTTTAAGTAAAATGCCCTAAGTTTGGATCTTAAAAGAAAGTTCCACCTGGAGTTTCCAGATAAATTATGACACCCTGTTGTTTGCCTTGATATCCATGGCAACAGCAAGGCTTATCCTTCTAACATCCTCCATTGCTGGCTTTGGCTCCCTCCCACTCCTTTATTTTGACCTCTGTTTTGTCTCTTGATGGGAGAAGTAAGAAAGAACCCTACTTTGTCCTATGAAGGTCTGCTTGTGCTATCTTTCTTTTTCTCTAATTCTCTTGCTTCCATGTTCAATATTGAAACATGGATGGACTTTCCAAACTGCCAGTGGCAAATAACTCTAGGAGAAAGGGCAAAGAGTTGGTTTTTAAGAACTAGATGCCTACTTGGCACATGTACAAGATTGTTTCCAGAAGGACCTGCACTATATACATTTAAATAGCTTCAGAATTTACTTAGGAACTTAATCATTTACTGTGTTGTGCAAACCACACTTTGAGTACAGCTCAGGTCTATAAGAATGACTTTATCTATAGCTTTGTGTTTCTGTAATGTATAGGTGAGTAAAACCATTGCTGTTTTTATCACTGGCAAAGGCACTTATTTGGATTAACTACAGTATTCTTTGGTGAATCTACTGGAGAAATGCTTTTATACAATGAAAAGAATTGACAAGAGTTTTATGTTGCGAATTTAAGGCCCTGTTTTAATATGTGAACCAATGGTATGCGCGTGTTTTCTATCTGACATGACTATAGAAGACACTCACAAAAGAGGAAAGAAGGAACGTACAGGGATCCAAGATTAGCAAAGTCAACTTTGACTAAAGAGAGACTTTCATAAATGGCTCCCCAACTTCTGCTTATCTTTAATTTCATGGCTATTAGATCAGCTGTTTTCTGAAGAAAAGGGTAAAACCTGAGAGCACATTTGTAATATACCACTACCCAGCTGAAGATGCTGTTTCATTAACTCACTTGATTGGTTGCAGGTTATTGCTGCAGTCACCTTTGCCCTAGGTAAACACAGTGACGCAGCACCACTCGGTTTGCTTCCTAAATGAAGCACTGAGTCTGTGTTTATTTGGAGGTATGAAAACTAAGATTTAAGCACAAGTGATTGACATAAAGCCACATACTGACTTAACGTCATGTCATATCCTGACTTAGACTGAACTACAATGAAGACAAACTCAGCCTAGGCAATGTGCTGTTTCAGTTGCTCAATTCCATGTTTTTATCAACTGCTGCCCGTTTCTTCTAGCCCTCACTCTGAATGTCTGAGCTTCATGCCCTATGTCTTTGATTCACACTAGCCTAGTGTGGGAAATAAGGCTGCTCTGAGGAGTGAATTTGTCTGATTTAGGATTCAAGTATGTAAGTATTTCCTGACAAATGAGTTTATTTAACACTACTAGTCTAGAATCAAAACTTTGCTAGGAGAGTGACTCTTGTAAGAATTTCAAATGTGATGATCATTGTTGCAGTCAGAGATTTTAGTTTGAAGAGAACCTACGAGAAACCCTAACCTTACAGATGATCTTTTATACCATTAGTTCTCAACTCTCCTAACTCTGCCACCCTTTAATAGACTTCCTCATGGTCTGGTGACCCTTAACCATCAAATTATTTTTGTTGCTACTTCATAACTGAAATTTTGCTACTGTTATTAATTGTAATGTAAATATTTGTGTTTTCTGATGGTCTCAGTCAACCTCTGCGAGAGGATCATTCGACCCCAAATGGAGTCAGGACCTACAGGTTGAAGACCATTGTCTTATATGGAGGCATTTCTATTTGTGTCCCATCATGGAACTAAAGAAAGGGCAGTCTCTGAGGTTTGGAGCTCTTTATCTCTGGAGTGGTAGGATCCAGGGAACCACTATCTTTCCCAAGTTCTCTGGACAGTAACTTCACAAAACTATCCATTCTCTCTTTAAAGAACCCTAGTTACAGGAGCCCAGTTCCTATGGAGAAGCAAACAGCTCAGAGCAGCTTGGACTCTTCAACTTCTTCTTTTATTTATTCATAAGAATTTCCATAAGCTTTCAGTGACCCAATTTTATTTATTTATTTATCCATTTTTGGAACAGAATAAACTTACTTTCTCCTTTCAGCCATCTAAGTAATACTAATAAAAGCTATAACTATTTACTATGATATTTACTATGCTAGGGACAGCTTTAAGTCATATATGTTAATCAGTATAATTCTCAGAGGCAGCACATCTAGTAGATACATCACTACTATTCTCTCTCTCTCTCTCTCTCTCTGTAATCACCTATTAATCTATCTCCTCTCTTCTCCCTCCAAAAGTCAAAGTTTAAAGTATTAGGTAATTTCTAACAGGGTAGCACAATTTGGTAGTAAGTAATGGGCCTGAATTGCAGGCCCAGCAATCTGTCTCCAGAGAGCCAGCTTTGAACCTACACTATGTCACCTCCAAAACTCGGGTACTTGAATATAGGTCATGCCTTTCCCATACGGGGTTTTGTGATTTGGGAGTACTTTCTTCCTATGATAGGTACAGCTAGACTTCTTTAAAGGGGGCCCATGGTGGGGTTTCTTTGAGATCTGAAAGATGATGTTATCCCTTCCCTTCTAAGTGTCATCTTGCTCCATTGCTCCCACAGGTCCTCCACACCCCGCTGCCATCCACGGCCTTCAGAGAAGGAGCACTCACCTGTGTGTACGAACATGTGCTTGACGTAGTTCTGTTTGGCTGTGAAGGTCTTGTTGCAGAGAGTGCACTCGTAAGGCTTTTTGTCGCCTTGCCCACTGGCTGTGCTGTGGCCTGCAGATGAGGCCAGGGGCTGGGGCGCTGGCAGCTGTGCAGTAAAGGTGGACAGGCCGGGCTGGGACACTGTCACAAACTGGGTCTGCTGGCCTGTCAGGGGCTGTGGCAGGCTGAAAAGAAAAGGCTTGGGGCCACTGCCCGCGGGCTGGGTAGTGAAGAGGGCTGGCAGATAGGTGTTGCCAGCTGTGCCAATGACCTGTGTGTTGCTGGTCAGGGTCAGAGGCATCCTCAGGTTGCTGGTGAGGGTTTCTGTCTGGCGTAAATAGAGCTGGGTACTTGGCAATGGCTGACCGATCGATGTGTTGACTGAAGGCTGCTGTAGGACGCCCTTATCGGAGCTGTTACTGACAGTGATGACTGTGTTGTCCATCTCCACCTCGTTGCTTCTCTCGGGAGAGGAGGCACCCGGTTCTAGCTGGCTTGGCTGGGCACTGCTCTCAGCTGGGGCTTCTGCGGCCTGCTCGGGCTGGGCGGGTTCCGCTTGACCCTCCCTTGTGGCTCCCGCCCCAAACTGTTGCTCCACTGAGTCAGGTTCGGTGCCAATGGAGGAGCTGACCCCAGAATCAAAGCTTTCACCTTTGGGCTCGCTCTCTGTGCCCTCTGCCTGGTCAGTGTCTTCTGTGCACTCCTCGGATTCATTGCGTTCTAGGATCTGCACCCTTTGCTGCCCATAGTAGTCATAGTCATCTTCCATTTCCTGCTTGATGTGGATGTTACCCACCAGGGTCTGGATGCGCACAGGCCGGGGCTGTTTACGGCAGTGGGTGGTCTCAGGGGTGGTGGACAGGTAGCGCTCCATTTGCTGGGAGCGCTCATGGATGCGTGTGATCCAACTGGGGTCTTCCATGTGGTGGTCACGGGGCAGGCCGAGAGCAGTTTCGTGGTGGCTGACCACTGCACCACTGTAGAAGGAGCGCTCGCCGCTGCCATTCTGCATGGAGCACGCGTAGAGTGCGGAGTAGATTCGGTCCACACTATGCTGTGGGTGGCTCTGCAGGTAGCCTGATTCCGTGTCACTGCTCTGGCCAGATGTGCCTGACTCTGGTGTGCCTCTTGGTGTGTCCTGGCCAGAATCCTGGATGCCTGGGAACACATCGCCCACGTTTTGTGACACGATGCGTGTGCACTCATCTATGACTGTTTTGATCTGCAGGATGCTGGCGGCTGTGAGGATCTGCAGAGCTTCCGACTGTGAGACTCTCAGCACACCGCTGTACATGAAGTCAATGAGCTTTTGCACCGACTGTACGGACACCACCGACGGGATTTCGATGTCGCTGTAGCCCAGCAGCAGCTTGTCTTGGAAGAAGGGGCTGCCGGCTGCCAGCACGCAGCGATGTGCGCGCAGCATGCTCCCGTGGATGCGAACCGTCACGTCACAGAAGTGGCCACGGTTGCGCTGCTCGTTGAGGGTCTCGAGCACGGAATTGCTGAAGTTGTGAAGGTTGATGCTGTGAATGCGCTCGGTCATCCCCTTGCAACTGATGTCACCTGTAGTACAATGAGGCAAATACAAGACAGGGCACACAGTCATACATAGCTGATTGCATTTCTAACTCAGGACCTTGAAGTCAAGCCAGAACCACCCACCTGGCAGATGCACACGCAAGCGGGGGGGGGGGGGGGATCTGGGGAGACTGCATATACAGCCTAGGCAACCAATGCCTTGAGTTTTCCCCCAACTCTGGACTTAGTGTCCCAGCTATTTTGGATATTGCATTCATTGGGATCCACTAGAAATTCAGGCGATGTTTTCTAAAAGGATAACCAGATGGGTTGTTGCCTGCTATTCCTATAACTGCATGCAGCATGGTGCAAAGATGTATGTTAGCCGGGGGACCACTCCCCTCTACCTCACTCTGGACAGGCCTAATCTCAAGTCCTCTAGAAAATTTTAATTCCTGTCCTCAAGTTCCAGATGCTTCTTATTCTATTAGCAGACAGCAACAATATTCATAGTTTAAACATTAATCCCTCCCTAGTTTACATAGTGTATTATTATCAGATCCTATATCAGAAAATTCAACTGAGACTAAGATGTTTACCACACCACTGCCACCACCTTTTCCAGATGACAGGAGGTGTACAGAATGCAATCTGCTTGCAGACGGGCACTTCCTGGCTGTTTCTGTGTCTCCTCTCTCTTACCACCTTTGACGGTCTCAAGGATGGTTCTCTGAGATTCCAGTGATGCTGCTGCTGCTGCTGAGGAAGGGATTTCGTTGTTTGTTTCTTGAGACAGGTTCTCACTGTCCCATTCAGGCTGTCCTGGATCTCACAAGTAGACCAGGCTGGCCTTGAACTCAGAGATCCTCCTGCCTCTGCCTCCAGAATTAAAGGCATACTTGTGCTACCACTCCCAGAAAGAAAGAATGTTTTAAAAGGCCAGAGCTGGATGTGATGAGTGGGATTTTCTAGGTGATCACGTTTATCATTTAAAATGGGCACTTATAGTAAAAGAGAGTGCTGTTAATAATTAGACCAGGAGAGCAGGAGTAAACTGGAGGTAGTGCATAGAATTAATTTGAGCAACAGGGTGTTTTGCAGAACTATTACACAGTTCCCAGAAGGAAGACAATAATCTTTGTAGAGGCTCTGCTTTTCTGACCAACTGCCATCCCTATGTTCCAGGCTGTCTACACAGGTGACAATGTTGTCACCACCATTCCATACTGAGAAGAAGGCAGATGGCTACGGCACAGTCCCAGGGCTTTCTCGTTTTTCTGCGTCACCCTTCAGATGTCTCTGAAGAATACCTTTCCATGAGCCATTCTTCAGCCAGAACCATACTTGTAACTTCACAGTCTGCAGTGCTTTCTTTTGACAGAAAACATGATTGGATTAAAAAGTACCTAAAAGATTAGTGAGGAACACTTCTGATTCTGTGAGGGCACTATCATTGATTATGAGGGGTCTGAGTTGATGAATTAATCAAGCCTTTCATAGATTTCATAATAAGATGCTATTTGGGGGAGGTAGGGCTTGGTTGAGGAAGAACTCATTGGTCATGAGCCCTTTGGGGCTGTATCGTGTCATGGCTTCTTGGATTCTCTCTAGCTGCTTATACAATGAGGTTATTTATGTGTTCTGCCATATGTCTATGTCTTCATTACAATGGGACCAAGAAAGCATGGGTTGAACCATGAGCCAAGATAAATCTTTCTTCCCAGTGCTAGTTGGTTTTTGTCAACTTGACATAGGCCACCAAGGAAGAGGAAATCTCAATTGAGGAATCGAGTCCATCAGATTAACCCATTTTTATGGGGCATTTTCTTGATTGCTAATTGATGCAGGAGAGTCTAGCCAGCCCTGGGCAGATGGTTTGGGGTAGTAAGAGAAATGAGGCTGAGCAGGAGCTGGGAAGCCAGTTGTCTTAGTCTATTGCTGTGAAGAGATTTTATGACTAAGGCAACTCTTATAAAATAAAACAGTCAATCCGGGCTTGTTTACAGTTGTAGAGGTTTAGTCCATTTCATGGTGGAGGCACACAGGCATACTTGGTGCTGAGAAGTAGTTGAGAGTTCTACTTCTGAATCTGCAAGCAGAGAGAGAGAGAGAGAGAGAGAGAGAGAGAGAGAGAGAGAGAGAGAGAGAGAGAGAGAGAGATACTGGACTGGGCGTGGGCTTTTGAAAGCCCTCCCCTAGTGAGACACTTCCTCCAACAAGGCCACACCTACTTTAACAAAGCTCTAGTTCCTAGCCATTCTCAAATAGTGCCACTCCTTGCTGCCTAAGCATTCAATACAAAAGCCCATGGGAGCCATTCTTATTCAAACCA
This sequence comes from Tokudaia tokunoshimensis, assembly GCA_036184795.1. Taxonomy (NCBI): domain Eukaryota; kingdom Metazoa; phylum Chordata; class Mammalia; order Rodentia; family Muridae; genus Tokudaia; species Tokudaia tokunoshimensis. The sequence continues at coordinate 29,834,323 of BTHU01000015.1, read as the reverse complement.
CAACCCAGGTGCCCCTGCTGCTTCGGCTCCAGCTCCTCCCCAAGGCTTCTTCCTTCCTATCTTTTTTTTTAATTGAAAATAATTTTTTTATATGATATATTCTGACCAAATTTCCCTTCTTCATTCCTGCCTTCGCTTTCCTTGGTAATGGCCTCTAACCTGTAAAACATCATAAACCCTTTCCTTCCCAAGTTACTTTGGGTCAGGGTCTTTATCATTGGGTCAGAATTCAATCTAGGACACTTCCTCCAGGGTAGTTTTGTTTTGTCTTGTCAGTATTTGGTAACAGTGGTGAAGAGATTAAGAATACAAAGCTAAGCTATCAGGTTGAGTGAGGCCGGAGGACGCGGCCTGTGCACAGCAGACGTGTCCGCCTCTCAGCTTCTTTCTCCTCTGCTTTGCAGTAAGGATCTACTCAGGGAAGTCCCTGCTCTACCCCACTTCCCTCTCATAGTCCAAGCATAAAAAGCACTCTAAGCTCTTGTATCATTCAGTGGTACAACCTCTTTCACCTTCCATCAGGTTTATTATGGGCCAAAATACTGTATTATACTGTATTTTTCATGTAATCATAAAATTCCAGTTGCATAATTGAATGATTATGGCAAATCCCCAATATATAGGTTAATACAAAATATATCCCTAAATGAAGATCCTAATAATTCAGGAATGGATGTCCAGGAATTGAGTCAACAGATCACGTTCTAGCATCTTGCTGAATTTTATATTCTAGATACATGAATATATAGAAGGAAAATGATAAGGGCAAACTTTTCTTCAAGCCTTATTATCTGTCAAGCACTGTCCAAACCATGCATATTATACCATTTAATCCTCAGAGGGAATAGGTTGTATTATTGTCCCCATTTATACATTGGGAATTAAGGCTGAGAAATCACGTAATGTGCTCAAAGCTGCGCTGATCAGTGGTGGTAGAGCTGGTGTATAAACCCAGGTGGTGTGGCTCTGGATTTCTCTCTTAACAGTTCTTCATTATCACATCCTTTGCCCCTATACGGGAGCTGGCATTAGGGGTCCATGCAGCTCCAATCATCAGCTCTCATGTTAAAAGTTAAAAGAGCACCTCCAGCCTTCGACCTCTAGGCCTCCAGACTTCACGGTAGCTTAACACATGCATGTGAGAGCGTGCGACAGAAATTGAGCAGCACAGTTAAATGACTGTAAACAGATGGCAGGAAAATCACCATCTCTGGGCTGGGTGGGCTTATTAGCACACTTCTCTTTCTACACAGGTAGGGACATCAGTGCTCATTTGATCACAGTGCCAGTCACATGGACTGCAATGCAGAGGTCAGATGGCACAGTTGGCTTCTTTCTGTGGAGTCTAAGCAGCAGCTCCTTCGATTGGCACTCTGGTTAATATTCCTGTATATTTTTACCCAGTAAGACATTCCCTCCTATATAAGACCCCCAACCCTTTTCGTAGCAATCCTATATATTTTTAGGACATTGCTGTTGTTTCTGTTTGAGGTAAGAGAATGTTATGGTTCTAAAAGTTTCTACTGATTTAATCAAAGTTCTATACAGTAAGCAACCATCAGATTTAGGATGAGAATCTATATTTCTTGGTCCTCTGAAGAATGACACTTTAATTGCCAAGGATCTAGGACCATCCTCATTCTCACTGAGAGAGAGAGAGAGAGAGAGAGAGAGAGAGAGAGAGAGAGAGAGAGAGAGAGAGAATGCTTTGCTTTTAGACATTGCTTAAGAGATGAGAGTATTAAAATAGTATTAAAAACTTATTTTATTTTACATATTCACACATGCACACATGCATGCATGCACATGCATGAGAACAACTTCATGAGAAAAATCTACTTGTTTGACTGAACTGAAGATTTAGCCAATCTAAACAATCAGGTTATTTGCTAAATAGTCTATATGAGCATAATATTATTGTTGTCACCAATTTCACTGAGAATCAGAGAGGAAAACGTAAACCTATGTGCAGATACAAGCTGACCTTACTGGCCATCTGGATTTTTATGGGCAAGACTCTAAACATAGCTCTGAGTACACTTGGCCCCTGAGGCAGTGAGCTGCCATGAAAGGCTGGCTTCCCTTTCGCTGGTGTTGGTACAGATGCGATGGAGAGACTTTGCCTCTCCATTCAGGCATGCCTCCTTCCTGCAGCACACAATGAAGAGGCAATTCCTTTCCCAGGCTTGCTTTTATTTTTAACTCGAATACAGTGGGAAAGTTTGTGCCATAGTGAGGCGAAGTTCAGGCTTTTGTGAACATGTCCTTTTTAGCCAATGGGCATTAATGTATAGATTCCAATGGAATAAATTTGAAATAGCCTACTGTAGATTTGTCCCCCATTGAAAACAAATCTTGATTAGATGGTATTCAAGAACTGTATAGGAAGGAATGGTGTGAAAATGCTAACTCCTTTCTTTCTAAGATTGGCACTGAATAGGCATCTGGGCTATTCAAAATAGGCACGAAACACACACACACACACACACACACACACACACACACACAAACCCAGACACCCCCAAACCAACTAACCTCCCTCCCCAGGAAACCCCAACTCTTCAAAAACTACACAACTTTACATAGATTTTTGTGTATTTGAAAATGACACATCGATGTAAGAAAACCCACAGTGGCATGAGAAAACTCTTATTAAAAATAGATCTCTTTATATTATCTTAAAAGAATATCCTACCCACCTGGCTTTATACCAGAGTAAAAAGGCAGCCTGTGATGACACTCCCTGGGAACATTCAAGAAATTGTCCTAAGGACAGTGAGGATGTAATTATTCCAAGTGACTGTTCCTTGAGAGCACAAATGATGGTGCTGAGGCAGGGCTGAGTCCCCCAGGGGAAATCTGCCTGAAGAAATGGGCGGTGGAGGGCCTGGTGCTGGTTTTATCGGAACTTTGCCCCTGCCTGTCCTGTAAGCTGCAGGGGTCCAGGGCTAGGACTTAGCATGAGAATGAAAAGCTGCCTGAGAATAAGAGAAGAAAGGGAACAGCAGGCAATACAATCTTTTTTTAATTAGGTGTGAAATCTAGTTTTTTCTCAGGCAAGAGAGCAAAGGGATATATAAAACGGAGGAACGGAGGAGGTTAAGGGTAAGGTGCAGGGGAGGGTGGGGGAGGGGGATGGGAAGCCAGGGCTGGCAAGAGGAGGAAATACCAGTGCTCAAATTAAACCCCCGTGTTGATCAAGCCAACAGGTCTAAATCAAAAGTAGGGCTCAAAGGAGGTCAGTGACTCAGTACACGGACTAGGTACAGCCTAGGGGGCCAGGTCCACAGTCCAGCCTCGAGCTCCTTGGTCCTTTTAGTCCTCTCAGGAACGTGGTTCTTATACCCTGAGGCTGCTGCCCGAGGCTTTACATAGCTTCTGGGAATTTACTCTCAGGTCTTCGCATTTGTGTGGCAAGTGCTTTGTCCTCCCCAGCCTGGAGCTGGTAATATTTTATATGATAAGATAAACAATCGTCAAGAAAAAGTTGCTTTTTAGAAAAGGATGGTTAACAATAACAGTGTGAGACTCAGAGAGGACTGTGGATAAGGGGAACTGAAGCTGGTGGGAAGGGAGCTGAGGAAGTTGGCCATGCTGTTTCCAACTGTTGAAGGCAATCATTGAGCAAGGTTTGATTTGATTTTGGTTTTTAGCAGGGCACATTTCTTTGGACAATTATTACAAATTTAAGGAAGAATTAGGGGATAAGATATCTTTGAATAGTTTTGAATGTTAAAATGAGATATTATAGTACAAGGATAAAGCAAATCCAAGGTACAGTTCCAATTCATGCAACAAAAGAAGTTTGAAATAGCGTTCAGTTGAAAGCTCTATAATCCCCCTCTCTCCTTTCTGTCCTTCCCTCTTCTTCCTCCTTTCTTCCTTCATCCTTCCCCTTTGCTCTTTTGTCTCCGCTGTCCTGTTCTCTTCTCCACTCTCTTCCATTCCTTCCCTCTCTTCTCGTCTCCTCTCCCCCTCCTCTTCTCTTCCCCTTTCCTCCTCATTTTCCATCCTCATGTTTCTGTTCTTACTAAGGTTTATGTATGGGCAACAGGGAAGTAAACTGGGAGCTGGGAAAAAAAACCACTTGTTCTATGACACTAAGGCCAACCCCAACTCTAGACACATGTTTCATTTCTAATTTCCTTTTCCATTTGTTTAATTTCTTTTCTACTTTGTCTGAAGGCTGAAGCTAGATTTCCATCACTGTTGGAGTCTTAGGTCTAAAGGAAGAACTAATCCCAGGAAGCTTTTCCTATGGGCCTCTCCTAGGCCCTTTCACTTAGTTCAGGTCTCTCTGGCTTACCTACTTCAAACCAAGTCTGCTGTGATCCCAAGAGGGAATGAAGCTTTGCTGGCTCCATGCTAAAATTATAAACATAACTGACTTATGGTTAAAGCTACTGTAGGGGTTGCTTGGATTTTCACTAGATCATTAGTAAAACATTTAATGAGAATTCCCTAGTGGAAATGTGAATGAGCTGAAATCTAAAGCAAAGAAGATATTCATCCAAAGAGACCTTCAATATCTGAAACATTAACTAATCAACTTAGATCCCCAGGTTCTGGCAACAGCATTCTGCTTTGATCTTGCTGAAATCTGCAGGTATAAAAAATGGCCGTGTTCTTCTCTTAGCTCTGTTTAGAAAGGAGCTTAGAGTCAAGATTCAGGCCACATTATAGAAATTGAGTAGGCTTCAATATGTGCTTTCCTATTTACAAATTCATCTAGACTTATTAAATAATAACAATAATAAATAATAACTTGCTTTACCTTGACTCTGATTCCTTGTTTGCCTGCAGTTATATAAAAACACATCTTAATAATTACTGAATTTTTAAAGTCAACCTAAATCCTTTTAGGTCACAGCAAAGTATAATCAAACATCAGTCTACAAGTAATTAATCAATAACTTAAGGAACCAATTTTAAACATAAACTAAAAACTCAGTTTTAGTATAATGACATCATCTGTGTGCATGTCTGGACTTTCCAGAGATATAGAATCAGGAGAATATTAGTATAGACATATGAAATGGCATTTGCTGTGGAAATTGTCTCATGCAATTATGGAAGTTGAGAAGTTCCGTGACAGATCATCTCAGGTTGGGGACACCAGGATCTTGGTGGCACAGTTCAGTTTGAGTCTGAAAGCCTGAGAATCAGGGAAATCCAGGGTGTGACTCTGAGGAGTATGTGAGTGTCCAGGGACCCAGAGAGAGGGTATTCTCTATGAGTCAAAGATGTAGGTTGGGAGAGACTATGAAGAGGAGCAGGAAGAAGAACTGTGGATATTTAGGTTTCTCCTTTGTGTAACTTCCTTGTGTTTTAGGACGTGCTTCCTAGGCCAAACCACACAGACACTGTACCATTTCCCTCTTTCTTTTTGGTTACAGGAAATACCAGTTGTAGCAGCTCACCATTTACCTTAGAAGGGATCTTAACATGCCCCACACCATAGAGCCCTAGAAGTTTCTCTGAGGTTCAAAGCCCTGAATTTCACTTCTCACCCTTTGACAATAATGTCCTTATGAATATGTCCACAGTCCTTGGAACTTTACATTCACCATGCCCAATCAGCATAATGCTATCAATGTAAAGGAGCAGTGGTATAGCTTGAAAGGAAATTAAACTGTGATGTTGGGCTAAGAAGCTAATACTCTCTTGAGGTAGGAACTGCAGTATAAATATACTGCTGGCTGGGCCATTTGTCTTACGGAGAAAGGGGTACTTGCCAGATCATTAGCTGTTTATAAAGTACCAGGGCACATGTTGATTTGCTCAAACAATGAAACTACATCTTGTAAATTAATCAACTGAAGTCATCACTTGGCTAAACTTTTAATAATCTATTAACATTCTCCAGGATCCATCTGTCTTTTGCACAGGCCAAATAAAAAAGCTGAGTGGGAATCACCACACTGGCATCTTGCAAGTCCTTGATGGTGGGATTAATCTTTATAAACCCTCTGGGGACATACTAATTTTATTTATCACTTTCCTAGGAAAAGGCAGCTCTGCCCATTTGGCCAGGTGCTAAGTCTCCCTGTCATATTCACATATTCCAGAACTGGAGGAAGACACATAAGGCAAATCTGAGAACCAACCATGAATCAGACTAGAGCCATAAACCCCATTAATCACCTGATCTTTGGGAGGCCTTACTCTGACTGGGTAGCTAAAGAGATACTGTGCTCTCCTGTATCAGTGTGTAGACACACTTCTATTTATCCTTAAAAGTATGATTCTTTCTTTCCCCATGCACAGGTACCCTGGTAAAGGGCTGCCAGTCTCTTTGGAGAAGGATGCGATGAACAGAACATATTTTGGGTAGTGTATGGAGTTATTTCCTCAAGTGGTGGCTCTGCCTTGCATTCATTCAGCTCAGCTCTGGGAACTGACTTGGAGCCGTGATTCTGTTTGTAGGACTCGAGTGCAAGTTTTCTTCACTTTCTCCAAAAGTTTTCAGTTTATATAGGTCATGGAAGGGTTTGGTAGGTTTCCTATTGTCCTACAAACTCTGGAATTAAGTAGGCAAGGTAATGGATCTTACTGTAAACATCATTTACAGTATGTTGCTTGCTGCTCTGTCTGCCTATCCACCACTGTAATTAACCACCTTGCATCCGACAGTGGAATACCACTGCTTGGTCCTTGTCTTCCCAGATCCAGTTATCACTGCATTTACATTTTTCTCCTTGAGTGACAGGGATTCCCACTCTAAGGGTGGAGCTACAGCAAAGCATCATCACAGACCTCCTCAAAGGCCCTGGGTTGCCCCTTTCGAGTTACTCATTTGAAGAACTGGTTGGGGAAGGGCCTACCTCTGGCTCTCCCAGTGAGGAAGAAGTAGGCAAATCCACTCTACCATTCCAATCTCTCCAAGCCTTTGTAGTCCTTCCTTGGGTATCTTCACTTCACGCACATTGACTCTCTTTTGATGCACATTGCAGCCAAAGAACCCTAACAGATGGTGCTTTTCCTACCTCTCTAAGCTACAACAGGAAATGTACCATTTCTGCTCAATGGGCCCATACTGATGGTTTTAGTCTGCAACAACCAGGCAGCATGGCTTTGTGACAGCTCTCAGCGTGCCATAGCCTTCCCAGTACCCAGCTCACAGCCTTCCTGTTGCTAAAACATCCAAGAAGAAAGACAACCCTGCTGGGTTCTGTGAAGGAAAAGACCCAGAGGAGACTGTCAGCTGAGCCTACTTCTGCAAGAGCTGAAAGGAAGCTAAAAAAACTAAAGGGAAAGAACAAATTTTCAAATTAAAAACAGTGTAAACAAGCCAGGCCCTGATGGCAGATTCCTTTAATCCCAGGACTCAGGAGGGAGAGGTAGGTGGATCTTTGTGAGTTCGAGGTCAGTCTGGTCTACAAAGCTAGTTCTACGACAATGAGGGCTACTACACCAAAATACTCCATCTCATTGTTTCTTGGCTTCCTTCTTGTATAACCAAAACATATTTAAAAGATCTTTTCATCTGTCTGTCTGTCTTTCTGTCTGTGGTTTGTTTCTGTGTGTAGGCACTTGTGCCACAGAGCACGTGTGGAGATCAGAGGACAACTCTTCGGAGTTGGTTCCTCCTGCTACCTAATAGGATATTGGACAGAACTCAGACTGTTGGGTCTATATGTAAATACCATGTTTCAGCACCAGAGGAATGCTTTCTGTATAACTGTAATCCTAAGTTATTCTTGATGATCCTAAGAATATCTTAAGATGGAAGGAAACCATTTTGTTCATTCTTAAATAGGTGAAAGAAATCAAGCCAAGTGTGGTGGTACCATACTTCATCTTACAACTTCAAGCATTAAGAAAAACACTAACCTTAAATTTGTTGGTTGCATCATGAATCAGAAGAGGGTCAATATGAGCAACATGGCGTGCCAAGGAATCACTGCCAAGGCATAGGGAGCCTGGCATGTAGAATGTATTTACCTACTCAGAGTGGAGGATGGGGGAGGAGGGAAAGAAGGAGGAAGCTGCAAAACCATTTCCTGGTTGTTGTTTATTTTTTACATAACCAGAAAATAATGGGCCATTTAATTGGGGAAGCCTGTGACTGTCTTGGCTATCAGTGTACCATCATATAGGTAAATTAATTTTATATCCTACAATACAAAACATATGAAATGGAAATTTGCAGTCACAGTTGTATATTGAACATGTCTGGAATAGACTATTGTCTTGTCAGACATGTGTGTGCTGTGCAGCACCCTTGGTATTGGCTATCTCCTTTTCTTGATAATGTTGTTAATGTGCTGTGAAAGGCAATTTGTGTGTGCAGTGTGTGTGGCAGAAACTAGAGACCTAAAAAAAAAAAAGAAACTAGAGACCTGGGTGTGTCTTTGGTGATGGTAAATTAGCATGTGAATATATTGGTATTTCAAATCTTCTTGTAGAAAATTTTGCCTCCACATTTGACGTTGGAAAGGCACGTTGGAAGATAACCTAATAAAGAATCACAACACAGCACTTTTAGATCTTTTACGTATGTAAGAATTGTGTACAAACTGAAATGTCTGTGTACTGATCCCCAACACAACCTGCACAAAATTCTCAATTAAAAAAATCAGGCTGATGTAAGTTCATTTCCCCTTTACTTAGCCTGACCTCTCATGTGTTCCCCACATGAGATTTCCCCAGACTTCTGCTTGCGTAAAGTAGGCATCTCAGGTGATTCCTATGTGTTGTGGCACACCTTCTTAGGGGTGACACTTTGTTCCACACTTTGGGGATTCTGGTCTGACTTGAATTTAGATCTCTGGGTGGAAACGAGGAGAAGCAGCATTCTCCTGCCTGGATCTTCTCAGAAGAGACCACTGATGTTTTCACTGGCAATGATGCCAGCCAATGTCTGCAGGCAGATAGGGAAAGGCCAATCCCTGTGTGGGTGAGCAGTCATCTTCAGGGGTGGGAGGAACCAGCTGCCATGCCCCAGGGCAGTGGATAGAGGGCACTCTGTTGTAGGGCACAGGAAGGGGAGAGAACATGGAGAGAGGGCACTTCCACTGGCAAACACATCTCCTCAGAGTTTAGGCACTCTGTGTCCCCAGCCTCATTAGTCTTCACAAACATCTCAACCCCAATGCTCAGGATCCCCTCTCCCCCCCCCCCCCCGCCCCGTTGGCTCCACCCCATACCTTTCCGACTAATGTCCTCACTTTAACAGCGGGTATCATGAAAGGTTGGGTTCAGTCTGTTGGAGTTCAGCCAACTGAATGATGAGGGTGTGCTTAATTTTCAGCAGTTCGCCTATTGTAACTTTAGGAGAGAAATTTTGATTTCAGACACACCTCAGTAAGTTATATGGAACTGGAGCCAAGATATCTTATTCCTCAAGATCAGCATCTTATTTCACTAAACTCCTTGCTTCTTAGGAGTAGTAAGACAGGGGTATCAGATGTTCTTATCTGGTGTACCCTAAAGTTCATGCCAGTCTCTTGGTGCTCTCTGTACTAACAAGAACCCTTAGCATTTGTAGTTTAATCAGATTAGAAAGTCAGTTCTAAGTCTTCATCCTTAAGGTTCAGTTCCTCAAAAAAAAAAAAAAAGAAAAGAAAAAAAAATCAGTTCCTCTAGAGTCATTCTTGATACCAAAATCTGTATTAGCTGGAGTTAGAGGGAGAGAATCAATAGGATATGCATAAAGACATAGGAGAGAGGATTTATTAAGGGAATTAGCTCATGAATTAGGGCAGATGAGGAGTCCTGACAGATCATCTGCAGGCTGAGCACACTGGGATTCTCAGAGTATGGCTCAGTGTGAGTCTGAAGGCCTTAGAAATGGTAGTGTGCACGTTTGTGCTGCTGGTATAAGCCCTGAATCTAAACGCTAGGAAGCTTACAGTTCTGATATCCAAAGCAGAAGAAAGGCCTACCTAGCTCTCAGGTGGAGATGCCTATGCCTAATTGCCTTCTGTGTCCAGAATCTCAAGCAATCTGATAGGACCCACCCTCACTGGAGGAGAATTATCCCCACCTGGTCCACTCAAACTCACACGCTGAGCTCCTCTGGAAATATACTTGCTGCCATACCTAAAATAATACTTTGTGGATTTCTAGGCAGTCCTTCTCTCAGTCAAGGTAATTAGTAGAATCATCTATTACAAGGAGCAGGATGGACCTCTGTTTTGATCTTCTGATTCTGGTGGAATAAAACATGGATACTAACTGTCTTACTGTGTGTTTGTGGAAGCTTATGTTTTAGTTCTCAGAATAAAAGCATAGACAGAAAATTCCAGACATTCTGAAAAGCACCTATGCCCTCCACCCAGATTTGAACTGAAATGGCTTCTTGAGGAGGGAAGCCCTGCTGGGACCAGGAGAAAAGTCAGTGGAAGCGGAGGTTGATGTCTTTAAATTCCCTCACACTGTAAACCTTTGAAGCCTTTCAGGAATTGCATTTTCCCCCAAAGCTCTTTCCTTACAAATTTAGCTGCTGCCCTATTGTAACCTTTCCCATTGTTCACTAGATCTGGAGAACAGGAATACAGAGATGCTGTAAGCCGTGGGTGGGATACAAAGCTGAACCGAAGACCATACTTAAATTCACAGTTCTCCAGTCTGAGCTCGGATTTGGAAAGGCCTTAAAGAGGGACCTATATAGTCAGTGGAGTTGAGAAGTTGTCTTTCTTTTTTCTGGGAAAGAAATTCAAATTTTCAAATGTGTTTATATAGAAGCTAGCACATCTTACTCATGTGCTCTCCTTTTCAGCTCCACATCAACACACACTATTTTTTTTTTAAACAGGAAAGACAGAATCCTCACTTCTGTGACTGTAATGAGACACTCCAGCCTTCTAGATATACTATTCTTTCAGAAAATATCAACTGGTAAGAGTTACAAAAATTAATTTGTGAGTGAGGAAAGCCTTAGTCTAGATTTCAGTGAGGGAGAACTAAGATCTTGTGGTGCCAGGTAAATAAACTTTCCTACTGAAATTACCACACAGGTTCCAAGATACTGACTTCTTCTCTGAAGACTGACTCTGTTGCAGTTCTGAATGTTTCTAAAGCAGAACTTCAGATTCACGCTCAAACTGCTCTGCTGTATCTTCTGAACACAATGCCACCTCCAACATGACCATGAGAATTCAAAGCAGCACTGTGGGCAGCAGGAGGTGGGATCTTTTCCCATGGAAGTTGGGGACTGGAGTTGCTATGCATTCTCCTTCCACCCCAATTCTTTGCTAGATTAATGGTCAAATGGCAGCTCAGAGGTGGTTTGTGTAGGCCACTTTAAGACAGTAAGTAGCTGCAACTCAGATGCCCATTTGTGATGACCCATTGCAGAATCAGCTTCATGTACATTATATACTTGCATTTAAATGCCCATATGATATTCAGTAACATAATCTAATGAATATATAGATTATGGATGCAGTATGGAAAAAGTATCTTCAAATGTAAAAATCTGAAGTAAAATTAAGAGGAACACATAGGTTCCTTTCTTGTGCTAAGAAGATGGAGCTAAGTAAGTGCAGAAGTGTTGACAGAGGTCAAAAGCCTCAGGAAGCACTGCGGACCAAGTGGAGCAGAAAGTACGCCTCACTGTTGTGCTCATAACGAGCGACTGGCTTTAATTTTATTCTATCTCCATATTACATTCTACAGTATTTACAATATTATTTATAGATTATAGAAGGCCCGAGCTTTATGACTCCTTACTGTGTTCTTATAGTCTTGTCTCATGTTTGTCAGGTTGGTTGGATTCTCGTGGGATTCCCAACAGAATCTTTGTATTGATTCAAGAGCCTGTATTGCTAATTCCCCACATATATTGTATTCATCACTCACTTGGGGGGATGGTAGCTTGTTGGTGATGGAATCTAGGGCGTGCTAGGCTAGCTAAGTACCTCTGTGCCATGGTCTCCAGACTGCATTCATGCCACATTCTCTCCTTCTGCTCATTTTATAACAAGTTCTGAAGTTACTGGACTTTCCCACTCACCAAACCTTACAAACTTCCCATGAAACGTATTTAAAATTCTCCTTTCTCTGGGGCACTTCACATGATTACTAGAGTTTATGCTGGATTCTTCCTTTTCCTGTTTTCCACTGGCTTGGAGGTTAAATTATTAAATCTTGGTTTGTTGTTATAGAATGAGAAGGCATTTATAAGAGTCCCCTCCTTCCTCCTCCTGTAGGTCAGAAGCATTGAGTGTTTGTATATGGACATGGGCTCCCTTGTCCAAGGGAGCTGTGGTTTCAGAGTTTATTAATCCCCATAAGGAAGAGTTTCATTCTCAATTTGGTCTTCTAAAAGGAATAAATTTGGGCTCTTTTTAGGATATGAAGGGGGGAGTCTGGTGCTTCGAAATTATATTGAGGTAATATTGCTGAGAAGAAAAATCATCATCTTCCTTTAAAATGTTAATGGTAACCAAGCATGGTGGCTCATTTCTGTGGTTGCAACATTCTAGAGGCTGAGGAAGGAGATTTGTCAGTTCAAGCTATGTGGTGAGACCCTATCTTGGCAAAGGCTCTCACAAACAAAACAAAACAAAACAAAACTGAAAGAAGACAACTTGCACATGACCCTTTGTGGGGAATGTCTTTGCATATTTTTGGGGACTAGACATAAAGGGGCACTGACCACTCTGAGAGAAATAGTGATCTTAGGGACTTAGGCTCCATGCCGAGGGCATCTATAATTACAGTGAGTGAAGTAGTTCTTAGAAGCCAAAAGGATCTGACTCAACTGCATCTTTGTGGAGAGTCAAGCAATGTCAACTGCACAGTTCACTATGGACCAAGGATTTGACCCCTTCCCTAGATTTCCCATGTCTTGTACAAATCTGGGGAGGGGAAGACAGTCTTGAGACTTCATTAGACTTCTATATAAATTGGTTACCCAGGAGTCTTAGGTTTAATTTTCTTGAGAAAAACAAGGAAATGGTTCACATACGTGAATGTTTAGGAATAAAGCTGTACTTTACACACATACTAGATAGTTTATAATGACAGTAAATCAATGCCTCCTCTATTTTCACTCGTGCCTATCTTACTGCCACAAGACAACTCTACCTTAGCTATTGCAACTACAAGTACAACTATATAACCAAAAGAACACAGGTTGCTAATTGGATCCCTGACGCTGTGCAACACATTCCCTCAAAGGGGTAGGTGTTCTCTAAGTGACTGGTTACTTCTCCATAATACTATACAGACGCTGCTGAGAGTAAATGGGGAGCTCAGGGCTCATTTTCTTTGAGGTGAGACTACTTGTTCCAGGAGGTCGTTCTAGTCCCTGGTGGCCCACATCTGTTCTTCCTCTTGGGTTTTGTTTTTAATTTCCTTAGCCTCTCATTAGTTAATAACCGTGGTTCTGTCTTCACAATGAACTTATGGTTTAAAGCAACTGGTTTATGAATTTACCTCACTTCTTTTAAACCACACTCATCTGTTTATTATTTCTGATCTACGCCAAGTTATTCTCAACTTCCTGACTCCATCTGTCCTAAGAAATATTTTACTAGGCCCTTCTGCCACTGAAGACTCAGTGGACCCCAAAGATGAGCCACGCTTATATGAAAGGGAAAGAGACACCCAGTCTGGCAAGTGAGGTAGAAAATTACCAGGCTTAACTCTTGCCTGACCCAGGGAAACCAAAACTTGGTAGTAGATGCTAGAAGCTATTTATCAATGGGTGCTGACAACTGCTCTTTATATTTATGTTAACAGTGTTGGGGATTGTTTAGAATATTTTCACTTGCTGGCCACTGGGTGTCCTCATTTACAAAGTAAATATGCAACATTTAGTGCAGGTCACCAGGGAGAATAAAAGCCACTAGTCTTCTCCTTGGCTTTTCACATACTGGGTCTAAATTTATTGCTAAACTCACAACCAGGTTGTATATTAGTAATGTTTAAAAATTTTCAGGTCAAACTGTTAAAAGTTTTTAAACCAAAAACACATTATTCAGTGTCCAGACAGGAATTTAAAAGGCTGTTTTTTCACAGAAGGGACTGTGATCCAGCCATTAGAATGAGCCCTTATTCCTCTGAAAACTGGCATGAGACTATGACTATCTGCAGAGATCCAGCACAGAGAAGCAGAGAAGATCTTAATTTATTCTGAGAGAGAGAGAGAGAGAGAGAGAGAGAGAGAGAGAGAGAGAGAGAGAGAAACACCAATCTCTATGGGATATTTGTTATATTCTTTTTTTTTTAATCTTGACTTTTCTGAAAACTAATTAAAAATAATAATGAGAAAGATAAAATATGTCCTTTGTCTGAGAAGCCCAAAATAATGTGGAAAATAGTACAACGTGCTGGGTCAGCATCATGACTATTAATCATTTTTCATTTAAAGACAGAGAACAGAGTCATGCCTTTGTGGGCCAGTTATTTCATCTATAAATGAAGACATTTATGCTCCATGGGGATGTCTTGGGAGAAGCCAAACAGAGTCTTAAGGCACACTGGGCTCCTGGGATGAGAAACTGTACATGAGAGGGACTGAAGACATTAATAACATTCTGTGGTTGCATCACAGCTGTGTATGACTTGTCTCTGATGGCAGATAGGAATCAAGGCCAAAGCTTGTACAGCCAACAAATATTTCCTGGTGTGGTCATTCCAGGGCGCTGAGGTCGACATGCTCTTGCAACTACTTTCTGTGCATGGTGATCTGATTTTCTGCTTTTCCACAACTCTTACTGTCTCCTCACTTTGCTTATAGTTCTGAAGGAATTCGTTCCTTTTCAGGACAGAAAATATTTCTGCCTTACAATCCTGCTAATTCCTCAAAGTGGAGACGGAGCTACTATTACGGGTAGAAGGAGCCTTGCCTTCGAATGTCATACTTGGCTAATTAATCTTTCTCAAAAGTAAACTTCACTGGGATAATTTTTTTCACTAGTGTACATCTCAGCTTAGTTATTATTCTCTGGCATGTCGTTTTGGTATATAAATTATCAACATGATTCTGTGCCATAACTGGTAATTTATACAGATAATATCAGGGAAAGAGGAAGCTCTCTGAGCTATTCCCTGCTTTTCAGAGCCGTTCTTAGCTTTACCGGCTTTGCTTACTAGGCCTTTCTGTCTGTAAAAGACCACCCACTCCTGCTGCCAGGGCAGCAGGCTATGGCTCTCAATCAATGGTTAAGTGCATAGCAATGCACAATAGCTAGGTCACTGTCATCCTGCAAATGTACATAAGCTTCACAATGCCTTTGCAGTAGATGGAGAAGTCTCCGCTTTAGTCTAAAGATCTTCAAGTTCCTAGGATTGAGACTATTTCCAAGTCTTTAATTAGTAGAGTCATGTTTGAACTACTATAACCCCGAAGACACATATTTGCAGAGTCCTTCTGATCATATTGTACCCTAAGCGCTTTCCCATTCTGGCTTCCTTGGTTTGCTCCTCTAATTTCACTTTCAGAACTTCTTGAGGCTCAGTGGCTGAACACTACACAGCACGGGCCTTATCTGATGTGCCGGCGCCTGGTGTGGCCTAAGACACACTGGTGTCTTGTTCTTACAGTACAGGGCTGATGTTCTGAAACCTAGACTCCAACACAAAGCAGATCATTAGCTCATTTTAATGTCTCTTCTTTCCTCCCAGCCTCCTCCTACCCACCCCAACACTTCCTTAGTCTTACACACTGGCAGCAGATGGCAACCATATTCCAAAGCAGAGGATATACAAAATCATGCCGCGGAGAACAGAGTGCCTTCAAAGTTAGCCTTTCTATTCAAGTGGGATGGCAGAGACTTCCAGAGCAGGGGACTCTTCTCTAGCTCACTTAATCCTCTATTCATTCAGCAAGGACTTTGTTTTCCTACGCATCTTTCTACTGTCTGGCCAGTTGAAGGAGGGTGGGTGTGAAGAACTCTCTTGGGGGACCCTCCAGCAGGAGGGGCCTAAGATTCTATGCCAAGCTCTTATTTCCCTAGGCCAGCTCTGCCTGCTGCTGATCAAATCATGCCATTCCCAGGGGAGGAGCTTGGGAGCACTATGTGTGGGGGCTGGATTTCTCAATAACTGTCTCCTTGCTATACTAACAGTCATATGCTGTATTTGCCAGACAAAGACTGGACCTGGGAAGACAAGGAAGAACGGTTGGGGGTACACAAAACTGTATACCATTCAGCAGTAATGGAAGGCAGAAGTGGGGAAATCTTTTCTTTTAGTTATTGCAAGGTTTTCTAGAGCTTTCACCCAATCATCTGTTTGAGCATCTTGTGAAGAACATCTATTTCCATGATATCTATAAAAAAACAGGCACCAGATTATATTACAAAGTTGACCTTAACCTTGCCATATTGCTATTAAAATCAAAACATGTAGCGGTCTATGCTCAAGAGAAAGCACTCTATTTTCCCAGTATACAAACCTGAGGGTATCTGGGATGCACTTTGTCATGTAGGTCTGCTGAGTGGAAAAATTCAGTTCAACTTTATAGCCCTGCAATATGCTCAGTAATACAGTTCTCTGAGCTGCCCTATCTCCTTCAGTCATCCATTCTTCAAACACTTGCTGAGCACTTACTATGGGTGAGCATTTTACTGGATCCTAGAGATTTGGCAGTGGACAGGACCCAAGTTCTGCACTTGGGACTTCTGCCTGGATAAAATAAGCTTTCTTTAGCTGCAGCTGAAGATTCAGTGGCACAGCAACTGTCTAGCAGGTATGAGGCAACAGGTCCATTTCCCAGTATGACAAAAATGAATGTATGAATAAATAAATAATAAATTATTAAAATGAGGAGTTACAAAAGCTGGCAGAGGAGCCTTTGAGATGGATCAGTGGATGAAGATATTTGCTATTCCACCTGATGACCTGAGTCCAATCCATGTCTCCATATGGTAGAAGAAAAGAACCCATACGTTGTTCCCTGGCTTCTACACACATGCTGTGGTATATATGTGTGCCCCCTCCTCACATGTAATTTTTTTTTTAAGCTGCCAGAGCATGGATGCTATGGATAACCTCTTTCTGATTGGATTTTAGGCCTGCTCCAAGGAGGGAATTCATGCCTGGTTCAGTAAACCTTGTCAAGAGCTGTGGCTGTGAGATCACTGGTCCTAGGGAAACATACTACCATCACTTGGATAAATGGGCATGTGGTCAAACTGCCTTCTAAGCAGTCATGTTTATCTACACAGATCAGTGCTGCCTTTGTCAGGGAGATCTGTTTCTGAAGTAGGCAGTGGTTAAGCAGACACATAACTGTTGAATAAGGGAGAATAAGGGAGGGTAGAGTGCTTAGGCTTCAGTGGGACATCCACCGCCCTCTCCAAGACTCAGGGAACATCATCAAAGGGAAGAGCCAGAGGGCTGCAAGATGTGTTGGAACAGGGGTATTCTAGAGATGACATATCACTGCAACAATAGTTACCCATATCAGTCCTATACAAGAGTGTGCACCTCAACATTTCTTCATGGTAGGAGGAGGGGCTCATGAGACCCCATAATTCCCTAAGGAACTACTGATAGTTAATGCTGACCAGGGATTTCAAGACATAACCTGTCACCAATGCCTATACAATAAACCGTAACTAAACTCATGGAGTCATAACTACACACAGAAGATATTAAGGAAGAAGGGGGAATTGCTAGGATTGAACAGTTTCAGTGGGAGAAGGAAAGGAATGAGAAGGTAATGGGTGTGTGCATGTGTGAAAATGACTAAAATTCATACATGTATGAAGCTCTCAAAGATTTTCAAAAAGTATATATATATATATATATACACATGCATACATATATACTTCTAAAATTATTTGAGAGCTATGTATATTATACATAAGTTATATATTATTAATATTAAAAATTATATGACACACGCATATACTAGCTATGTTATTTGAATAACAGGAATAGTTCACTTTGCAGAGTGCTGCTTCTGATTCTTCAGATACTCTTAGTGAGGGTTTGGACCCCTGCTACCAAAAATATTCTGTCTTCAGCTTCCTTCTGCTGTTAGGCTGGGTCCCTTCTTGGCTACAGCGCTGAGAGTTCGGATTGCAATGCTGCTGCTGCTTCCGTTTTTTTTTTTTTTTCCTTTTGGGTGGGATGGTAACTGTGAGGATCGTTACTCTGTGAGCTACACATATATTTTCTCTGTAAATATTGTACCATCTAATTTGCGTCTTTGGATTCTGCTGATTAGCCATCAACATGTGATTTAAGAAATTCTGCATGCAAGATGCAGAACTCATGACTCAGTAAGTTAGCATTTTAAAGCTCTGACTTGGGATGTATACAGACTTGCACATAATCTGCTTTGGCTTTCAATCTGCAGCTATTACTGGAAGACTTGAAGATCAAGTTTCCGCAAGTGTGTCCTTGCAATTCTACACCCAGCAGCAGAAACGCTCAGGAAGAAAGAGAAGCTAACATCCAAAACCTCTCCACATACTGCCCCAAACTATGTGGGTACCACTGGACAGGAAGCAGGGACAAAGTCAGCAGGCCTCATTGAATTTATTCTTCAGGTTTTATTTTCCTCCTAACTATTGTAAACTGTTTCAGAAACGAAAAAGGTACCCAAGCCAGGTAACTGAGAATAATCCTCCTCTCGGTCAAACACATTTACTTTTCTAACTGCACCTGATTTTGAATTATCTCAAAATACTCTAAAGTCATCATGAAGACTGTCTTTCAAAGATGTATATGTATGTGTTTGTGTATACATACATACATACATATGTATACACACACACACAGTTTTGCCTGGATTTCTCTCTGCAAAAGGCTCTGTCATGTGGCAGAACAATGGTTTGCCTGTTTTAAGGTCTGATCTATGTTCTCTTCATGAATTTGGACATGGAAAGCTTACACGGGGCATGTGCAGGCTTGACATCTGAGGGAGAGAGTAAACCACTCCATTCCCTTCCCTTATTGGAAACTTCCCACTGCTGTGGATGCAGGTAAGCACCAGGATCTCAGGTGGACCGTGTTATCATTCAACACTAGCATATTATTTTTCTAAAGATACCTCACACCAAGGAGAAAACATTTGGAAGGCTTTTTTGTTTTAAACTTTTCTGAGTACCACATAATTTCCTTATCTATGACATGTGGTGTTTTTATATAAGAATGCTGACAGTGTATTTGACATAGACTGGGTGCTTGCTAAATTATTAGTCCTCTTTCATTTTAGGTAAAGTGAATCAGCAAATGTAGAAGTGCTTTGTTTGTTTGTTTTTTAGTGGTCAAAACAATCATCAAAAGATTAGTAAAGAGGCTCCCTGACCCACAGAGGCCTGAATCCTTAGTGGAGAGGTTCCCTGACCCACAGAGGCCTGAATCCTTAGTGGAGAGGTTCCCTGACCCACAGAGGCCTGAATCCTTAGTGGAGAGGTTCCCTGACCCACAGAGGCCTGAATCCTTAGTGGAGAGGTTCCCTGACCCACAGAGGCCTGAATCCTTAGTGGAGAGGTTCCCTGACCCACAGAGGCCTGAATCCTTAGTGGAGAGGTTCCCTGACCCACAGAGGCCTGAATCCTTAGTGGAGAGGTTCCCTGACCCACAGAGGCCTGAATCCTTAGTGGAGAGGTTCCCTGACCCACAGAGGCCTGAATCCTTAGTGGAGAGGCTCCCTGACCCACAGAGGCCTGAATCCTTAGTGGAGAGGCTCCCTGACCCACAGAGGCCTGAATCCTTAGTGGAGAGGCTCCCTGACCCACAGAGGCCTGAATCCTTAGTGGAGAGGCTCCCTGACCCACAGAGGCCTGAATCCTTAGTGGAGAGGCTCCCTGACCCACAGAGGCCTGAATCCTTAGTGGAGAGGCTCCCTGACCCACAGAGGCCTGAATCCTTAGTGGAGAGGCTCCCTGACCCACAGAGGCCTGAATCCTTAGTGGAGAGGCTCCCTGACCCACAGAGGCCTGAATCCTTAGTGGAGAGGCTCCCTGACCCACAGAGGCCTGAATCCTTAGTGGAGAGGCTCCCTGACCCACAGAGGCCTGAATCCTTAGTGGAGAGGTTCCCTGACTCATAGAGGCCTGAATCCTTAGTGGAGAGGTTCCCTGACCCACAGAGGCCTGAATCCTTAGTGGAGAGGCTCCCTGACCCAGAGGCCTGAATCCAGAAGGGGCACTTGGGTAGTCCTTCTACAGACTGAGTTCTTTTGAGTTTCAGTAGCTCTCAGGAAGTTTGGGCCCTGATACAACTGTCATTTAGGTTGCTTTAATTCAATTTCACATTTTCTTCATAATCTAAAACACCTAAACTGACACTAAGCATAGTAGTGTCACCTGTCTGTAATCCACCCACTCCAGAGGAAGAAGCAGAAAGATCCTAGGTTCAGGTCTAGCCTGGGCCATGAGACTCTGTTTAAAAAATAAAAAAATAATAAAAATGAAAGTAATTGAAGACAATGAAGATGAAGAGGAGGAGGAGGAAGAAGAGGAAGAGGAGGAGAAGGTACTAGTTGGTGGTCACAGCCACTGGCACAGGTGCTGTTTTGGAGCTTTACATACAACACTGTACCTAATCTTTCTTTACAATAACCCATAGGACATATATATGGTGAATGTGTAGCTACCATGCATACAAGGAAATAAAGACAGAGGATGGTATTAAAAGCATGTAAACTGCATTCATAGACTAAAGTTCATGTATAACTAGATCATGGCAGTGAGA
The DNA here is from genome assembly GCA_036184795.1 of Tokudaia tokunoshimensis. NCBI lineage: Eukaryota > Metazoa > Chordata > Mammalia > Rodentia > Muridae > Tokudaia > Tokudaia tokunoshimensis. The sequence goes on along the minus strand of BTHU01000015.1, from coordinate 29,813,716 downwards.
AAAATACTTCCTGAACAACACATGATCTAAATCTTAGCCCATGAACAAAACACCCAAGAAATAGCTGTAGAACAGTGGTTTTAAACCTGTGGGTCTCAATCCTTTTGGGGGTCGCATATCAGATAGCCTGAATATCTGATATTTATATTCTGATTCCTAACAGAGGCAAAATTACAGTTATGGAGCAGCAACAACAATTTTATGGTTGGAGGTCACAACATGAGGAACTGTATTAGAGGGTGACAGCAGTGGCAGGGGGAACTGCTACTGGAGTGCCCTTTACCTCCTCAGCCTTTATCAGGGTTCATGCTGGGTTTGGATGTTCTTATGGAACTTCTTGCATCTGACTTACTCTTGGAGCAAAGGTTCAAGAGACAGATACTGACTGGGATATACTCTGGACATACTGGTCTTTCCTTCTTTTAATTCTCTGACCCCAACTGAATGAAAGCTTTAAATGTGTGTGTCTGGACAAACACTAAATATGTGCATGCACTCTCTTCAGGGAGCTCACAGACCTGAGAGAGGTTCACTTTCTGGAACCAGTGATGTCTAAGGCCTCTGCATCTAATGTTTTCTTTCAAGTGGGACGAGGCCAGAAATATCCTCTGCCGGAAGTGCTTATATTACTCTCTAGGAGGCAGGTATGCTTGAGAACATCTCTCAATCTTTCTCTGTCTCTGTCTCTCTCTCTTTCTCTCTGTTTCTCTGTTTCTGTGTGTGTGTGTGTGTGTGTGTGTGTGTGTGTGTGTGTATTTGGGAGCCTGTGGGAGCCGAATGGGGTGATGGATCCACTGGACCTGAAGTCACAGAACTTTGTGAGCTGCCCTGGTAATCACATCTTGAAATCCCTAATGTGGTGTTCTACCACACAAGGTTTAAACCTCCTTGCCCCAAATGATGACACTGAGGATGGCTCACCATGCTTGATCCGGCTACAGGGAACTATGTGGCCAGGTAACTATGTGGTCATTTGTCCAGGCTCCGTCAGGAGAGGATTATATTTCAAATGACTAGTTTGAAAATTGTTAGATTTGAATACTCCAGGTATCTGATACTTGTCCTCTGCTAAATGTTCAGATGAAGTGGGTATAGGTGAAGTCTTCCACAGAAGACATCCTACAACTCTTAGAAAACATTCGTTGTCATTCAGCAGAAAGGAAGGAAGGCAGTGGGAAGGGGCAGGTGCAGTCGCTGCCTCACTGGCTGGGCACTCAGGGCTGCCCTGTCCTCTGTAGTTGTCGAACGCGATGGAGGAGTCTCCCCTCATGAGTTTTCTGTTTTTTTGTTTTGTTTTGTTTTTTGAAACTCTGACCTCTGAAGAATACTCACGACCCCACCTTTTCAGTTACTTAGCATTTTTCAAACATAAAGCTGTTTGCAAATACTGCTTTGTCACCTTTTCCATTTATTTTGTTTGTCCCTGAGCTCCTCTCCATGGCAGGGTGTGTGTGAGAGAGAAAGACAGAGAGTGGGGAGGCAGACTCTGCTCTCAGGACAGGCACTTTCCAAAGTCTGAGGTGACCTGGCCGGTTGGTTCTCTGCCTCCATGCTGTCTGCAGCTCACCCATTCCCTCCCTGATGATCCCCTCACTCTCCTGGCTTTCTCCTCTCTCAGATCTTTTTTTGTTTTTCTCCTTTGAAGATTCTTTGTTCTCTTCTTATCACTCAATGTAAACATTCCTCAGGTTCTATTTCCCCTTTTTTCTTTCAACAAAATCCTCTTTGAAGTTTACTCCTGTATTTATGGTATAAAGCATGGCCTCTTGTCCAAAGGGCTTCCTACCTCTAACTTTCAATATTTCTACTGTAATCTAGGACCCCATTTTTAACTCACTGTTCTGTTTCCACTGGGAATGTCCCTGTGTTTTATGTTTTGTGCTATATGAAACAATCTCTAGTCTGTTCTCTGAAATCTGACCCTCCCTTTGCTGGGGATTGAACCTAGTGCCTTGTGCATGGCACACACACCCTCATTGCTGAGGGGGTGTCACTTTCCTCCTGTTGCTTGCTTGTTTGTTTGTGTTTCTAATTTTGTTTTTTTGACCTTGACTATGGGAGGTCTTGAACTTGTGATCTTCCTACAGTAGCTTCCTGAGTGGCTAGGACTGTAGGCCTGTTCCACTAGGCCCACATCCTTAAATCTTCGGTTGTTGCTATCTTATCGAAGTCATCTCTAAGAATTTTCCTTCTCAGCCTCATCTTGATCTGCTGGGTCTAGCTTCCCTGGTCTCTCTACTCCTATCACTAGCTCCTTCAGGTTACTAAAGTGTGAACTACTGACAATGTTTCTTGGGTGCTTCTCTTCCAGTTGGCCCCTCCCACTCTTGTATGCTCCACATACTGGCTGCTAAATAAGATCTTCTCTAAGCAGAGCTTTGATGGTGAGAAGTCCCTTAAAAACCTTTCCTGAGGGTTTTATGGTTTTGAACTCAGGTGCAAACCTGTCATTCTTTACCCTAATGGCTCACATTCAATGAAATTATATTCACCTTTCAAAAGAGGTCAACTGGAACTTCTTCAATAAACTTAATGAGATGTTAATGGATTATAGTGTATTTCATAACCATTCTGAGTTCTAAGATAATGGTGACTTGAAGGAATAATCTAAGTATTACGGTATCTGTTTCTGCTAGTTTTCAATTTTGGGTACTCATGGAATTCAGTAAAACTACACATGGACACATACGTGTACTCTACATGTAAGGCCCGAACAAGTGAATGGATGCTGAAGGTCCTGGTGTGAGGATGAATTCTGAACCACCCTGTAGGGCAGCAGTCCTTTATCATGGTAATTCCTATTCTTTACACAAGTCTAAGTCTCCAAGCACTGGAGAAGCTTCTAGGACAGCATCCTGAGGAACACCTGGCCTGAGGCGCTCTGCCTCCAAAACACTTGGTCACCTGACTGGAGAGCAGTCCGAGTCCGCTCTTCACAGTAAGCTCTCTCAGAAGTAGACTTGGACCAGGTGCCACATTTGGTGAATGGAAGAAAAGAGACTACAAAGACGTAATTAAAAAGAAAAAAAGGATGACCTTAAACACAATAAGTACAAACTCTAAAAAATCAGAGCAAGGAAAAAGACATCACCACTACCACCATCACCTCTACCACCACCAGCTGCAGCAGCAAACAAAATCAACTGGCCTTCTAACATGTAAACTGCACTCTGCACCACTCAGAACCCTGAATAAGGGGTGTATAACAGGCAATAACAACAATTCTAGAGATAGCACATATTAACCAGCTCACAGGGTACTTCTTAAAAAAGGGAAAGCCTCTTTCAAAGAAACAAAACCTACATGTACTCAGTTAGTGGAATGGCAGAAACTCAGTTTATACAGTTAGGAACGAAACGAAGATTGAACACTCAGCTCCTCATAGCACTCAGAGGAGAAAGAACACAGGCATTCTGGAGGCAGGCACAACTCCTAGTCACATTACAGATGCCCTATTTACTACTTAATTGATACGTAATTTATTAGAAAATTAATTATCCAGGCCATAAGATAGTAACTATCTGTGCCTGTTACCCCTCTTCCCATTTTGGCTGCATTTCTCCTACAAATTAGTGTGACCCCAAAATGTTTTCAGGATTGTCCAACTTGTCCTAAATTCCATAAATAACTCTTTCAGAGGATGCTGTTTTTTGCCATGTCTCTATTACGGTTCTTCACAGATGGACCATTTTTGTCCTTGCAAGGTCTAAGAATAACTCTTTCAGTTATCAAGACATACCAAAATCCAGTTCAGCTGCCCCTGTGGGATTCCAGTTAGTTTAGACACATCTGCTGAGATACACGCATCGGAATCCAAATGAAGTCTTTGTTTGATTATACATTTTGAACATTTATAGAGGTTTTTTTGGGGCCAAAATGTTTTTCATTTTTCTGGCACACCAAACAGAGATCTTCAGTTACAAACATTGCCTTCTGAGCACCTCCAACAGAAATCCAATCTTTCCATGTGAACAGGTGCCTCAGGAAGTTTTTGGAAGGTTTTATCCTGAATCAGCTTTCCGACTGGAAACTTTCTGAACACGCAGTCAAGTTTGCCAGAGAGGCCTTCAAACTCCTTGAGCAGTTCTCACTCACACAGACATACATTCACACTTAGAGACAGCCCACGTACAGCAAGTCAGAGCTCTGGAAGACTGAAGTTTCTTTCTTAAAGGTTAAATACCATATGCAACCAAAATGAGCAAAAAGGAATGCATGACAGGGAACAATGAGCAAATAGCAGGAGGGCCCTCACTGAGCATGCCCAGTGGAGGTTGTGCTGGGGCCTAAGCCACGTACCTTTCCATGGCAACGTTTATGTCTCTTAATTTCCATCGCACACCCAAGCCCTCGTATCTTCAGACATTATGCCATAACATGTTGCAGATGATTCCGTTTACTCAGAAACCTGCTCGGTTATTTTGAGACACGCCCTTCCTAACACACATGGGTCAACCAGAGTAATGTGTAGAGGAAGAAAACACTCTCGTCTGCGTGAGGGGTTCATGCAAAGCCCACCTTTTACCTGAACTCCTTACAACTGCCCTCTCCGCCAGTTTGAAAACAAATGCCAGTCATTAGAGAATAAACTAACCTTTAATTTCTGAAGCCTAAAGAGTTAGGAAATCATTCCTCCACTGGGCAAGCCTGGAATTCATAGGGGGAAAAAAAAATCTGCTTTCAAGTTGTTCTTGTGGCCCAGGACCAGATGCTCCAAGGTGGCCAGAAACCTTTGTCTACACCCACTTAGCAGATTTCTGGCTCTTTATCAGGGACTCAGAGGTTTATTTGCAGGAATGAATCATTTCCTTCAAAGTCTCCCTTACCCTATTTACATGCTTGCATATTCCTTCCATTTTGTTTTCCCCCTACAGCGTTACTAAGGAATTAATTATCTAGAGGAACAGGAACATACAGTAAGTACATCTGAGATCCAGGATGGGACACAGTATGTCATCTATTAGGCCTGGCTAAGACCAGCAGCTGATGCTAAATGGGAAGGAACATGCACCAAATGTTTTTTAATCACAAAGTTAGTAATTAATTGCTCTTTAAAATACATTTTATGCTTCTTTCTGTCTGTGTACATGAAATGCACATTTATTACATGCCAAAAATTACAACATTATGGTCTAAATGCGACTGGCACGGAAGTCCGGAAACCAGAGTTAATGTCCCCACAGCAACTTTAATCCTGTCTGTATGCACATGTAAAGCATGTCTTCTGTTACAGGATAATACATAGAGATGCTTTGGGGAGGGGTGCTAAAGGCTCGTATCCCTAACTGTGCTTACTGAAGAGATACAAAGCATACAGGCTGCTCCTTTCCACATACGTGGCTGAAAACAATGTCCTCATGCCGGTGTTGTGTAAGCACAGGAAGAAAGAATCGGCTGGGATGCTGCACTCGACACTCAAGGGGACAGTTTCTGTTGCTGTGGGAACCTGAACTTTGCATTTCCTGACTTGGGGGTAATTAAAATGTCAGCCTTAATGTGTCATTAATGGAGTTTGCCATAAAAATCCTCTTTGTTTTGTTCTCTCAGAAATTGCTTAAAAGTTCAAAATGATCCAAGTGTACTAAAAATTTAATCACAGGGCCTTGGATGAGTGAAGGGAAAAGGAGGTGGGGGGGGGAGAGAGAGGGAGACGGAAAGGGAGAGGGAGAGGGAGAGACAGAGAGAGGGAGAGGGAGGGGAAGAGGGAGAGGGAGGGGAAGAGGGAGAGGGAGAGAGATAGAGAGAGGGAGAGGGAGAGACAGAGAGAGAGAGAGAGACAGAGAGAGACAGAGACAGACAGAGAGACAGAGGGGAGGAGGGAGGGAGGGAGGTCAGGGAAGAGAGCAGGCAGGCAGGAGATAGGAAAGGAAGAGCCCACAGTCTCCTCGACAGCAGGCAGCCCCATCAGCACCATGCTACCTACACAGCTAAACTTAAACCCACCCACACAACAGTTTGCTGCTGTGTAAAGGTTAAATTAAAAATAAATAAAAACTGTTAATGTGTAAATGCATCTTGGCAAGGACAGAAAAACCAGACAGTCTGACGAGTCCAGCACAAAAGCACTGGAAGGTAAGTGACCATGGATGTCAGCTTCCAGCTTCTGATGACAGAAACTACATGTAGATCTACAGCAGAAGCAGCGAGGGAGGGCCACTAAGGGGAGAAGCCCTTCCTCCTTCCATGGAAGCCTCAGTAGGGGAGGGGGACAAAGTGGAAGGAATATGCAAGTAAAAGTTCTGGTTGCGTCTATCACATGAGCACGACTGTGATCTGCTACCTTGATAGTTGTCAGAACAGGCTTCTCACAGGGAGGGCTTCGGCTGCTCTCCTGACTCCACTTAGTCCTGTTTAAGTCCTTGAAGGGAGAGCTTGGCTCAGTGCATACTCAACCCGTTTGGTGGGTTAACTGCTCTGTCAAACACCTAGGGTTCTTGCGCTCTTTCTATTCCCAAATTCACCGTAATGCCTCCTATTATTGTCATCTGAATTTGCTTGCCATTATGCTTTCAAAAATGGTGGAGAGGTGACAAGCTCCATGGAAATGGTAGAATATTGCTGAGAGAAAATTGTGTTGGGAAGGACACTGCCAAACAGTATGCATTTCTGTGGCAAGCTAACAGTAGCATCTCAATAAAGTTACTTCTGCTTTTGAACATCACTAGATCTTTGGGCGGGCAAGGGGAAAGTGTCACAGAACAGCAGGATACCCTGCCAACTGGTCATTAAGACCATTTAAGTTGTTGGACTGGCCATGTGTACTCCAGTGCATTTGAAAGCCCCATGGCTTGTCACCTTTCCTAGTTACAGCAGAGGTCACTTTTTTTCTGTGGGCATGATTTATCTAGAGTGTTTTTGTGACCACATCATCATGATGAGTAACCGCACACATCCAAGGTGCCTGTGTCTAGCCAGGAATATCATCTTTGTGCATTGAGCCACAAGTTCTGGATGCTCAGAAGGAGAGCAAATTCATAAACACTCTTGGCACCCATGTGAGTGCACTGCAGGCAAGCCCTTCTTATGTTAGGTGCCAGGTTTCTCGGTTGTCTCATCTGTAAATTGGGAAGAATCATGCTGATGGACAGGAAGTGGGCATTAAGTCATAACTAAGAATAATTTTGCTAAGCACACAACAAAATAAAAAAAGGTGCTATGGAAATTCAAGCGCTTGTGAAAGCTTAGAACACCACACACTGGTAGAATGTTCCTTAAGTTAAAGGGACTAACAAGTCAAGGGCACTATTTTTAAATGCCCCAAATCTGTTCATTCTAAATAGGAACTGAATATTTTACCTTAAAGAAATTAGGCTTTTAAATTAATCTATGGTAAGAATGACATTTGAAAGTTAAAAAAAAAAAATAAAAACCTTCATGAATGCAAGAAGAGCATCCAAAAAATTTACCAGCTTAAAATAAACTCCTTTCCTGTCTTCTCTCAAGCAACCTCCAAATGGACAGATTTCTGTGAATCTTTCCTAAAAACAATTTTCCCCTTAGTGTAGGCTCAAATCAGGACAAACTACAATCCAAATATGTTTGGAGAGAAGTATAACTAATTTCAACAACAGGTTGGTTGGTGCAGAGACTTACACATCTTAATGGCAAAATCAAAGGGACTTTCTAGACAGCTAGAGATTAGGTTTCTCCTCCTGGTTGGGTCTCTTTCCAACTGCATTCACACACCCCACTGAGCTCTGCTACTCTGGCTTCCAAAGGGTCTGCAGTGACAGCATTGTCCTGCTGTCCCTTCTACATATGCTGGGCTCATAGGGCAAGTGAGGCCTAGCTGGTAGCTGCACAGAGCATGAAGCACTTTTTCCACTCAGAGAAACAGTCATTTGGTCTGTACCAGCTTTCTGGGCTAGGACCATGCTATGCCATCTTCCCCCATAGGTATGGCAGAAAGCCAGGCAAGGAAGGAGTGCACACTGAGACTCCAGGCCTTTTAGCAGCTCCAAAGGCTACTTGTCTGGTAGGCAGGGCAGTGTGGTGTGCACATGTCTATGGGCACTGTGCCATGCTATTTTCAATGTCTTCCTGTAATTACTGTTAGGCTGGAGACTTTCAGGCAAGAGAGATAACCAGGTGACTAGTAAGATGGTCCAGGGAACAAAGTCTCTGCTTCTGTCCCCGTATCTAAATAGAAGCAATAAGTCTGATGGTACAGATCATGGGGCCTTAGTGACTTGGATCTTACTTTGTTCCCATTCTTCAGTGACCGTTGAGTGTGGCTACAACCCAGCCCCTGCCCCAGCTCATACCCCCTGTCTAGAGGCTAAGATGGGAAAGTGAGTGGGGGAGGGGGTCTCCCAGACTCACTCACCTTTGTCCTCCTTGCAGAACTTTATATTTCTTCTGTCAGAAAATAACAGCCAGAGATTTGGAATCTCATTTCCTAATGGCAATTTCTTTTTTTCCCTTTCCTTTCCTTCCTTTCCTTTCCTTTCCTTTCCTTCCCCCCCCCTTCTTCCTTCTCCTCTTCCTCCTCCTCCTTTTTTTTTAAATTTTGTCTTTGAGGAGCAGGATAAATGTAGTTTTTTGGTAATAAAGTTCTCCTGGTATATTTAACTCACTCCACTATGTGGCTCTCTGCCTGTTACCAAACGTCCTGTGGAGAGATCAGTTCCTGAGCTGTTGGCTATCTTAGCTAACAGGAATACTCTCCTAGAGCTGTTGGCTATGGTAACTAACAGGAATACTCTGCTGTATTGTTAACATGTGCTCCTCTCTCAAGTGCTGGGTTACACTTCAGAAATGAAAAACAGCCTACTCACGCCATCTATCCACTTCCTTAAAATAGAATTTAAGAAGTGACTTCTAGATTAGTGAGAAGATGGCAAAAATAAACAGCAAAGAAGTGATTTCAATAGTGACGATTCGCATTAAGTACCCATTTCCAAATTTAGCCCGTAGGCAGTTTTTTTTAATTAAAAAATATTTTTAACCTGCATTCTTATTGGCTATGCGAAGTCTGGGTGGCTTTTGAATTCTTGGAAGCCATTCTTTTTTCTTCTGTAAATGTATGCTATCCTTTAACCACTTCAAAATAAATTAAAAACTGGAAAGACCGACGAAATTCAGCCAAGCTACAAGAGACTCCAATAACTAATGCAAATCTGACTTGGGTTATGTAATTTGGAAATGGCTGTTTCCTTGTGTCTCACTGGCCTTCTGAGGTCCATATTTGGTTATTCCATTTAGTAACCATCGAAGTGCTGTTACTGAGAGCAAGAACACCAGGAAGCAGCAACATCACTTCTTTTCTTGAGTTAATGTCACGACAGAGAACAGGGTCACGTGCGATTAATCAACAATTTGAGGCCAAATGGCTGGTTACCTGCCTTTAAAATATTCTCTGGCTTTGAAAATATAGATGCTGGTTGGATCAAAATGGTGGCATGCTACTTTTGGCTACTTTGGAAGACCAAATGGAAACAGCTTGCTCTGAATGCAAAACAGCCAGAACCCTGGGGTGGGGGGTGGGGGGTGGGGAAGCACCGCGCCAAGCTTTGGGAAGACACCATCACCTCGCTGTGTACTCACAATCAGATGACCCGGTGTGAGCGTGAGAGTTTGTCAGTGAATGTGTTGAGTGGATGAGGGCTGGGTCTGGAGACAAAACAGCTTCAAAGTTCAGGCAGGGAAGGCCCGGCTTGGCGCTGGATCCACCCGGCTGAGTAATCTCATTCTCCTCAGATGCCTTCTGGTTTTCAGCTGTCTTGGGTTTCTTCCTGAGAATAAACAAAGGGCCCTTTGAAGGAACTGACTGCATATTTGGGAAAAGGCATTTTTAGAATCTGTTAAAGATAACTTGATTTTTTTTTTCTGAAGGGGGATGGGAGGGAGTCCAGTATGTCCCTTGTTTTAAAACAAGCTGATTCTTGTTTTTTTCCCTCCAGTAATGGCCTAACTGGGAACACATGAAAGCATATGGGCCAAGCAAACAGCACCACATTTGGACTCTGTTGGCTGTATAAAAAGACCCTGTCCCAGAACTTTAGACAGCTTGAGCTACGTATGGCTGACATTATCCAAGAAAGCATCCTTTCCCCCTTAAAGAGTTTGAACATGGTCTGGAAAAATACTAGAGGAGGTTTACCGTTCTAGCATTTGTCAGGAGGCTTAGAGACAGGACCCGTGGAGTAACGGGAAGAGCACTGGACTGGGAGTCAGGAGACTTGAGCTATGGAACTAGCTGTGCCTGCAACTTGCTGTGTAGCTTTGGGCACCTCACTTCACCTCTCTGGGCTTCAGTTTCCTCATCTGCAAAATAAAGGGCTTGGATTAGAAGGCCCGGCAGGCTCCTTCAAGCTTTAAATCTCTGTTCTTGGAACGCATTATGGAGTATTCAATTTTCCTGTTACTATTAGTTTTATGTGAAATCAACACAGAATTTCAAATCCCAACCTCCATCTGCAGACTGTCCAGACGGAGGGGTAGTGGTAGGAATTGAAAAGCAATTAAGACAGCATAGGTTCTAGGAGGCAAAGATGAATGGTGTCTCACACATACCCACCCTTCTCTTTATCCATCCCAGTCTTAAGCTTCTCTGTGCTCTTTGGTTTAGTATAGGCTTCTAGAGTTTAGGAGCATGGCTGGTATTTATTTGCCTTCTGAGAAAGAGATTGCTGATAAGGAGTAGAAAGGTGGTGGTATGGTTTAACCAGGAACAGAATGTGAAATAGTTCAGCTATCAGTCAGCCCGGGATCCTTTTCCCCATGACAATGAAATCAATGGTTACTAGCAAATCAGCATTTATATGGCACATGGACACCAGACACCCCAAAAGGGATGAGACCCTCCCTGAACATGTCCCCAGTTTCTGTGGCTTTGTGTCTTTTTCTATCACTATGCTACCACAGAGTATTTTTTTTTCTTTTTGGATAGATTATGTGGTACATAATCTGTTGTAAATTGCTGTGTTTCTATGTTCTCCTTTTTTCTATGAACATGGCTTTGGACTTGTATACAGAATATTTCGTATTGAAATGTGTTGTACTGGGTAGTCAAGTCTGCCCTCGCAGAATATGGTGTTATGATTAGTAAGCTGTGTTTTTTTTGTTTTGTTTTGTTTTTTGAGACAGGGTTTCTCTGTGTAGCCCTGGCTGTCCTGGAACTCACTTTGTAGACCAGGCTGGCCTCGAACTCAGAAATCCTCCTGCCTCTGCCTCCCAAGTGCTGGGATTAAAGGCGTGTGCCACCACCGCCCGGCGTAAGCTGTGTTTTTAGTCCGACAGGTTGTGAAATCAAATCTGTTTCTTCAGAGGGCATGAGGCAGAGACAGCGTGGTGAAGATTAGGATGGGGTGGGGGCTTTCCGATGTATTTCTCAGTGTGGAGAAAGTCAATGTAACAGACTAAAGCCTTATCCATTGCTGAAGGGGGACCGGGGCTAACCCTCAAATCCTGTGCCTATCAGGAACCCCCAGGAGCTACTCTTCTAGTTTTTCAGATTCAGAAAGAAATCAAAATCAAAGTCTCCACTGTCAAACTGCCCCCTCCCCATGTCTGTGTCCCCTGGGAGAACCAGTGCTTCCTCTGAGGTGTCTATTTCTGGCAATGTGGCCTGCTGTCGGCTGGAAGGCCCTTGCTCACCTTTCTCTGCCCAGTGGCCAGCTTACCCTGCAGTCAGTCCTCAGCCTGCTCCAGAAGGCGGCCTCAAAACTTTCTTCTACTGCACTGCTGCCCCTAACCATGCCCTGCCACAGCACCGTGCTAGCCTTGGCAGTGAGGACAGTTCCTTATCTGCTCTACCTTATCTCATGGCCCCACACATCGGGCACCTTGCCTTTTGTTTATCATCCTTAGGGTTCTGGAACGTACATTCTTGGCTCTATACCTTTACTCATTACTGTCACTGCTTTGAACTGCCTTTTCTCATCTCTGCCGATGAAATGAAATGAACCCTTCACACTTATTAAATGCCCTGTCCGTGCCAGGCTGTTGTGATTCCCTCCTTTAGACAGGATAGTTCCTCTCTGCAGCACTCTGAGCCCTCAGTGGTTGCAGTATTCTTGTCTTACTCACTATTTATTTCAACAATGGTTACACACTATTGGCTCTCGGAGAGAAGGGATTTTCTGTGGAAGGGGAGTGTCTTAGTTGTCCCATTTCTGGTGTTCATCCATTTCTTTACTCTGCCTTTCTGCTCCCCTCCCCCACCTACTCATCCACACATTCCTCCTACAGATACTCTGTGGCTGTGATGTGCTGAGCAGTCTGGGTCCTGTCCTCCTGGAGTTACGGCCTATTCTATACTGTGAACCAGGACAATGTACACACAGCCGCCAGAGTTTACTGCCTATTCGATACTGTGAACCCGGACATCATATGCACAGCAGCCAGTTAAGAACTGTTTGCTGATGGAATTAAACAGAGCTGAAATTTAAGAATACTTGGAGACTGTTCCCTGTTTGAATCTCAATTAAGCGTCCTTGTTTTATGCAGCAGTGGAGTCAACCTGGATTGGCTGCTTTTTCATTGATTACAAGAAGAGTCTTTAATAAGAGTGCCTGCCTGGTCTTTGTAATTCACCTAAATATGGGGGACAAAACATCAATGGCCATTATCACATAGCAGGAAAGAAAATGGTCTCTGTACTTATAGACAAGGCCGCAGCTAGCTCTCGACATGTGGTTCATGGAATTCAGGGTACGCCCTTGCAACAGCGCTCTGCCAAGCCACCCACGGGGCCTAACCCTGGAGGAACTGCACTGTTTATGCCCTTACTCCTTGTCCTGAGTTATATTTTGATACCTGCCTGATATTTTATACCTTATGTCCAGGACCACCGTTGGAGGCTGTCCACGGCACAGGGGCATTGTAACCATCTCAGTGAGTAGGACATGCTCAAAACCAACCGACCTGGCTCCGTCCCTTACTTGTTTCCTGTCGCTTCATTTCTCCTTTTACTGTGGCAGTTTTCCAACTTCACAGACAACTGTCCGTTGGAGCATTTCCTCTCCCACCCCAACCTCTTTCATAATTCTTTGGGACTCCTTTTTCTGAAGCCAAGAAGCATTAACACAAAACAGCAGTCTGTCTGACATGCACAGGTGCTGTTCTATGACCCGTTTTTTTTTTCCAGTTTGTGGTTTATTAAGGAGGAAAGAGCAAACTCTCTTGTAATTAGCTGAAAATGCCTTCTTTGGTTGCATAAAAAGGATTGTATAAACATGGCACATCTGAGGACGTGTCTGTACAAGCCTAAGTAGCTTGCACTATCCCCTGGCGCCTGTAGAGGGCAGCAGCATACTGGCTGACTCCAGGCAGCATTTCAGAGCCTAAACTCCTACCAGAACCTTCCTCCTGGTCACCATGCCAAAGGTTGGTTTGCCAAGCTCTCTCTCTCTCTCTCTCTCTCTCTCGCGCTCTCTCTCTCTCTCTCTCTCTCTCTCTCTCTCTCTCTCTCTCTCTCTCTCTCTTTCTCTCTCTCTCATGCCAAAGGTTGGTTTGCCAAGCTCTCGCTCTCTCTCTCTCTCTCTCTCTCTCTCTCTCTCTCCCTCAATTATACACTCTGATGAGGTCGCCCCTCGACCGGAAAATGAAAACTTCAACGTAGAAGTCAGAGAAGCCAACAACAACAAAGACAAGCCCGGGGGAGAGGAGAGAGGGGGCCGTGAGGGAGAGAGACTTCAGAACAAGAAAAGGGCAGATGTTTCGTAAATATATGCAAAGCAAAACTGGGTGTACCCTGAACACTTCCACAGAAAAACAGGCCAATCATTGTGCACTTCCTCCCGCCACACTGGTGCAGCTCTGTATTCAAAAAAAAAAAAAAAAGAAAGAAAGAAAGAAAGAAAGAAAAGAAAGAATAAAGTGTGGCCGCAGGCACCCGCCTTTCAACGGTCAGTTCTGACATTCGGACTGAACATGTCCCAATTGTCCAAAGAGAACAAAAACATTTTCATCTCCCCACTGTGAACATTTTTGTTATGAGAAAAAGGCTGCTTTAAGAAATAGGAAGGCATTTAAGGTGAAGGGCAGCTGGTCTAGCCAGCAGAACCTTCTGGGTTTTAACTCTCCCTGTGCTGGCCCGACAAGTAAGTTTAGGGCTGAAACGGCAGTGAGTGAGGCTGTGGAGGATGTTGGCTCTTCCCGAACTAGACCATATTGTTTGTGCAGAGAAATATGCATTAAAACATATGGATGCGCTGTTAGGTATTAAGCCTGTTAAATGCATGGAAATGAGGCAGATCGGTGGTGTTGGATGTATACAGTTCACACTCCTTCGCACATATTGCACACATAGAGTGGCAGCAGTGCTTTCTGCAACATATGGAAAAATAAATATTTCATCCATGTGAGCTCTTATCAGTCTCCAGGGTCCGCTGAGAGGCGAGTGCTCTCTTCCATCTTTCTCCTCTCCTCCAGCTCTCTCCTTCCACTGGGCTTCCACCCTCTCCTGCACACTGACATGCTTTCTGCTAATCAGCCTGGCTGGATAGGAAAGAATTAGTCAGAACCCCCTTTTGATAAATAATTACACAGTCACTGGATCCAGATAATTTAGATCAGTGATGCCTTTCTTGGCCTTTCTGGAGTCGTAACCATTTTCCTACTTCCTCTGCTCCTTAACTGCAGAGTGTCTGGGGACAGGATAGGGGATGAAGTAAAAAGCCACCAACACTCCTACCTTGGAGGGGAATTTAGGAAAACTGCGCTCCACTAGCTAGCAGCCCAAGGCAGGTATTTTGCATCTCTGAGTCCTTATTTTCCCCATCTGTAAAATGGGAACTTCGATGCCTTCCAGCTATGAGTTGTGGGTAAGAAAATGAGCCAGGTTGTGCTTAACACAGTGCTGGTCCAGAAATAATGGAGCTTTTTGAAAAATATTAGTTCTGTGGTGTTCATTTTAGCTATATAAGTAAGACACCTTCATCTTAGTAGTATTTTGACTATCTGGGTCAGGGGCTAATTGTCGTGAATGGAGAAGGAATGTTAGCTGCTCCCCTTCTGTTCACAGGAATGTCATTGCTGTGGCTGTGCTGAGAGGTCCTCAGAGTTGAGGGTCAAGCAAACTGCAGCAGTCCATCAGCCTGAACACTGTGCCCATTCATGAACACCACCTACAGGACTCTTGCTTATCATGCCTTCTTACAATTTAGCCTTTCACGACATGGCCCAGTATTCTCACATTAATTTAAAATGTTTTCATAATTAAAGCATTTTATTATCTCAATCTTTCCCCCCTTTCTTCTTGGCAGGGCTGATTTACAACATTTTTTCAGTGTCTTTCTCCTTCACCGTAGTCAAGATCCTGGCAGGAAATAAATGGCACATACAAAGGTTTAAACTGAAGGGAGATGGATGAAGGGACCGTGTCTGAGGTGTGGGTGACACTAAGGGCGCTCAAGGCACAGTGAAGCACTAGACATGGGAGATCATGGAGAGTTGCTAATCTTATCTTTGGAGCAGTTAAACTGGAAGGCAGGAGCAGGCACCTTCTCTGAGGAGTCAGGATGGCCCGAGGGCGGGGTCTTACAGTCTGACTGGGAAAGCCTGGACACAGGAGTCCCGAGAGGTTGCTGGGTCATGCATTAGGACACGGATGGGAGCTGGGTGGCAAGATTCATTACCTACTGCTTCCCTTTCACATTTGCATTTCCTTCACCCTGTTCCTCTCAATTATACTTTCTGGAAGGAAAAAGCAAAATAAAATCAAATCAGTCCTCTGTTAGCTTCCATGAACCTATTTTGTCTGTTTGCCATTTATAGAGCAGGCAAACTGAATAAGTGGGGCTTTGTTTGTGTTCCTTGCTACATATCGCCAAGAATAGTGACACCCACTGAACACTCAGTAAATCTTAGTGGATTGAGTAGACATACTCATCTCTGTCGTGCCAGACCCTATATATACACCATCTCATTTAATTATCACAACAGTGAGAGTCAGTAGGCAGGCCTGAGCATGTGTGCAGATAATGTGTTCAAATCCAGCCCTGCTTTACCATTACCTCTCAAACGTCGAGAACAGGTACAGAGTACCAGCAGCCCCAGGAAGGGCAGGCACACTGCTTCAAAGTTCTTATGTTTATATTTTTCCCACCTTAGGAATGATTTCTTTTGTGTATGTAAGGAAGCAGTTTCTGAACAGCAGAGACTATTGGTTGTAACTCAGTCTGCCCTGTCTCTGGAGCTCAGGAGAAGACAAAATATTTTTCTGTGACAAAACATGTGACTGTAGATTTCTTTGCAATTTCCAAGAAAGATCAGACCTCAGTTCTGATCTTTCACACTCAGGTGTGAGTTCTCTGCAGCACAAGAAAGTAGGAGCTGCAAAGAATACACATGCCTTGGAATCACTCTATACCCTAGCACGACTGCACTGCTGACACACGGCTTCACTCTGTGCTGAAGGAAAATTCCGAGAGACACTATTCAGATGTGAGAAGTGTGCACTTCTTGCACTTGAGCGTAAGGATAAACTGTGCAAGTACAATTAAAATGAGATTTCATGCATAATTATTTTGCATGCATGGCTTCTAAACAATTCAAATTTTTGGCCCTTCTTAGTATAAAAAAGCATATATTAATCTATTAGTTTAAATATGATTAGTTAATAAATTTTCATTATTTTTCTGAGGATATTGAATCTCCTGCCCTATCTTATTTCTGCACACTTTCTTGTAAGGGCTATTTATTTATTCAGAAATGCCCGGTGTACAAGGAACCCAATCAGCTACAAGGAGCTGGCAGGATGGGCGGAAATATGGTGGAAGGGGCCCAGAGTACCAAAGGCAAGCCCTAGCTCCTTACACTTGCAGAGAGGCAATAGAATGGTATGTATTCCAGAGATCATGTAGGCACGGGCAAGCTGAGCTGGCTCACAGATTTGACCAGGGTGACATGAAATGACACCCATGAAATTCTGTAGACTAGCAAATGATGAGCTACATACACAGGAAGAGTAGCCACCGCCATCTTGGGAAGAGGCACACAGGACCAAGCAGAGTAGTTCTACTTCCTGCTGGGTGTGCAGAGACATAGCCACAGGAGGTGGGCAGGGGAGAACATTACCCAGGTATGCATGCAATGAGTGCTGGTAGCTGAACTCTGTTGTGGCGATAATGATTACTGGTCACTTTGCTGAACCTAAGAGATAAAGCTATGTGAAATTTTACCCACTTTTACAATTGTATGGTTCACCACCACCACCACCACCACCACCACCACCACCACCACCCCATTAAACAAAGTAAACAAGTTCACTAGAGGCAAAATGTACTTACAGTAGTTTCCAGATAATTGGTGTCACTCTTCAGGTAAATCACTCCAAGGCTTGGGCCTAGTGCAGATGTTCATTGGGGCAGGGGACAGAGAGTGGCTGCATCTAGCATAAACAAAAAAAACAAAATAAACAAGGTCATTAACTGAGTAGGACATGATTACTGCATGCTTTGCTTGTTTATTTCACAGTGTTTTAAGAGAGATGAGCTAAGGAACACAACTGCAGCTGGCGCCGCATCTTTGCTCCAGAAGGTGGCAAGACAGAGAAGGGGCTTTGTCCCCACAGTGTTTCTGCTGACTCCTGGGATGGTCTGAGACATCAGAGCACCCTGGCAGTGCAGATGGAGTGGTTTTGGGAAGCAGAGAGGGGATTAGAGTGGAGAGAGTGGGGGTAGCATCATTCCATGATGTTTTCCATATACTGGTTCGTTGTTAGTCAACACAAATTATACCAATTTGTAGCACATATAATGGTAGCACAATGTTTTGAGATTTGTATTCATTGTGGGATCAACAAATCAAGCTAATTAGCATATCTATAACCTCACATATTTATGTTTTGTGGTGATAATGATTACTTTTTTAAAAAATTTTATTTTAAATCCTAAGGCAGATGAACTGTAAATCTCAGCAGCTGCCTGGAGGAAGAGAATGAAGAAAAGAAGGAGAAAAAAAATCTTCGAACTTATTTGTCTTGTCTGAAATAAAATTTTTGTTTAGACTAGAAAAATGTCTAAATGAAAATTTGCATTCTTTGAACAACATCCCTCCATCCTACATTAGCCACCATTTTATTCTCTGTTTCTGAGCACTCCACTTTTTCTGGATTCCATATATAAGAGAGAACATGCTATATATATCTTTCTATGCCTGGCTTATTGTACTTAATAGTTTTCTAGGTTCACTCATGTTGTACAATGACAAGCTTGGCTTCTTTTTCAAGGCTGAGTAGTACTCCATGGAGTCTATGTGTATCCCAGTTCTGGTATGTTTATTTCCCTTTGGTCTCTACTTCTCTACTGCTCAATCACTGCTTCTCCTGAAGAGAGTCACTTACCTGGTTTGAATTCTTGCCTTCTCTCTGTTCCCCTTCAAGAGAACAGAAGATTCTCCCTTTCTTATCTTTTAACCTCAGGGAGTACAGCCTTAAAAAGTATAGATTATGATCTGTCTCTAGGGGCCCCCAGCTCACTGGTTCTTCCCCACCCCATTCCTGCCCTCTAGGTCCTGCTCAGGGTCCACTTTGTCCCTGAAACCTACCCACCTTTGTGACAGGGGCAGGACACTGTCTGCTGCTGTCTCCTGCACTGGCTGGTTTTCCTTCCCCGCTTCCCTTGATAGACAAGTTCTTTAACCTTCTCGCGGCAGGCTGTCTAGACCTCAGCAAGCACGTTCTCAGAGTGTATCTCCATTGCTCTCTCTAGCTCTGGCTTTCTTCAGTACACCAGACCTATATTGTGAACTCAGCCAGTGACCAGTGCACTCTCCATCTGTTCACCCAGTGTGCGCACTGTATCTAGTAGACCCTTGGAAAAGATGAGCAAATCAGGGTCTCTAATGCTGGGGAACGTGCATCGCCATTGAATAGTACCAGACTCTTTTTAAATTAGAAAGTAAAGCTAGGCCTCGCTGTCTTTCCTCAGAACCTGTTGCTTCCCCACAGTTTCCATTTCCTCACTCTTGCTGCCGTTTCTACTCTGGGATTGTCTGTAGCTGAGCAGTTTTCCTGATGTTTATGCCTTCCCATATGGGATCAGCCGCAAAACCTGTAGTTCTTCCTCTGGCCAACTTTCTTGAATCTATTGACTCTTTACTACCAGAATATCTGAGACCATCTCCCAACCGCCTCTATTCTTGTAGTTTCTCACCACTTTATGCCAACATTAAACCTTCCTACCATTGTTATATTAGTGCCCTAAAATGCCAGACTAAACATTTTGTGTAACAACCCTTTGAGCAACAACTCCTTGTTTACTGTTACACAAGGTTACTTTTACATTAAGGTAGCCTCAATACAATTTTTGTTCATTCTATGTCAACAAAGCCCCATTCTTCCTTACATGTTCATGGTACTTTCCTCTCTCTCTAGTGTCTACACAGAGCTACTCTAAGAGCCACTAACGCTGCCTCGTTTAGGAAGCATTTCTCAAAGGGAAATGCCCTTGAATCCTCAAGCACCGATTTGCAAGATCCCTTGGCACATTCTACCAACTCCAGTCACCACTTGTAGCATTTGTCTCCCTACTTCCGGAAAGCAGAGACAGGGTAGAGGCTTCAGAAGCAACCTTTTTGTCTGCCCTTCTCTTGTCCTCCTCTCTCCTGTCTCCTCTTTTCATAAGGCAAGTCATAGAAACAAGAGACTTTTCTGCAAAGCAGGGGGCAGAAATTAGAGCCCCATCCCTAAAAGCAGATCGTGAAGCTTAAAGACATTGTTCTACTCTTCCTGTGCCTTTCGATGTAGGAAAAGGCTACAAATGTTCTAACATACCTTCTTTGGAAGAGAAGATCTTAAGACCCCAGGTTAAGAAATGGTCCTGTTCATACCCAGATAGAAGGAATGCTGAACAGAGAGGCCAGCAAGAATCTGAACAGACAGGACTTGCTGGGTTTCTATGCTCAGTCTACTACCATTAGGTCACACTCTTTTTGACCAATCATATTTCCACACAGCTGTTCATTGTCCAGCCAGCTTAAACACTGACAGCAACCCTGTATCTTGGGTCTTCATCCTGAAGTCTCTAGAGTCAGGAATTTTAGTCTAATGCATTTCTTGGACTTTTCTCTTATGACTCTGTCTTTGGCTACAGAGGTGTTGGCAATGTCCTTTTATGGTATGCAGAATAAGGACCATACCTCTTTTCCTGCCTCCATTGTACAATGTTTTACATAAGCAATGCCTAACATATGGATGTGTGCTCAGCTGAGGTTGGCTGAGTGGAACTCTAAAGGAATAAAGAACCTTGCTTAGAAGTCATAGAAACTGATGATGAACTGAAAGAACTTTGAAGCTCATCTACTCCACTGTCCTTGTGTTCAGACAGGGGATTAAGGGAGCCAACTTGCTCAAGGTCCTATCCTTGTTAGTAACTAAGCAAGGACAACTGATAGAAGAGGTCTTGTATCTTTAAACACATCAGTGCCTGCTGAACACCGGTAAGGCCGCCAGACTACCAAGAGCCTTGATAGACTAGAGACAGGGAGAGTTGGGGTGTACTATGTTTCAAAAATAACAAACTTGTTTCACTCATTAGCTTCAACAGACTGAGAGAATAAATAGCACTTTATGTTCTGATATGCCTTAAGATGAGGTTGGATCATAACAGCAAAGAAGGAGATTTTCTAACATTACAGCAGTAACAACTGTGACAATGCTGAAAATACCACTGGACTGATAAACCAAGACCGAGGACTGGAATGAGGCTCCCCACGCTTTGAAAAGGCCATGCCGAGACAGAGAAGCGAGAGGGGGTTGAATGGGGAAAAGAGGGA